>WAAE01010455.1:38391-189658 GCA_013400495.1 Nicator chloris
TTTTTTTTTTTTTTTTTTTTTTTTCTTGCTTAGATGGATCCAATCTCTTCTAAGCAAACCTCAATCTTCAAAGAGGTCCACATGATCATAAAACCATCTTGGTTAAAACCAGCTGTGCAAACTGTGGTTGACATGCAGGATCTGTCCACTCCCCTACCCCTCACGGGTAAGAGTAAGAAAACCATGAGGGCTCCATGGCCTTGATTAATACTCCCAGAGCCATGCAGTCACGCTTGATATTGTCCTGGTCTCCCCAGTAGTACTGTGTGTGCCAATATGGAAAAGCAGCAGAGGGCACACATTTGACGGACAGATGAGCTTTGGTAGTCTTTCCACTATGTCCCAAATGTAACACCCTGACAAGCAGCAAACCTCCCTGAGATAACAAACCTCAAATCTTAATAAACTCCCTCATCCTAGCAAAAATAGTAGCATTAAGGAAAAAAAAAAAAAAGTTAAGCATATTCTAGAACGAACACTAGGGATCATGTACGAGTAAAATAACAGTACCTTTCACAGGATGTGTAGAAATCACTGCCTGGTACACTTTAAGGTGATGGATAAACCAGGTATCTTCAGTACAGAAAAATAATGACATTTTGATCCCTGTTGTATTCACTTGACCACTTGTAAATAGCAATTAAAAGAAACCCCAAAACAACCAAAGTACTTAACTTAGTAGAACCCTTCTGGCTATTAAGCAGCAAATTCATCATGGAAGAAAGAAAATATTCTCTCTAATGAAGAACACAGAGAGGGCTCCAAGATAAAATGACAGTGGACTTGTCTGGTAGACATCTCCTGCCAAATCTGCTCTCAAACTACAGGGAGATAACAACAACAACGAAAGCTCCAGTACCATATCAAATTTTCAGTGTCTCAAAAAAGAAAAATTCCAGCATGAAAATTCAGAAAATACCAGGTTGCTATAGGATGAGAATCCTAACAGTATCCCCAGATGAGCAACAATCATTTTCAGGAGAGGAAAATACTCTTGAGAAACAACTTCAACAACAATTACTCCTCCGGTCTCAGTGAATTCTGGGATAAGGCAGATTTTAACTTATTTCTGATAATTTCTAAGACAAAGTGCTCAAAAAATGTTGCTCTTTTTGAGTGACACTGAAAGAGTGCCATTTATTATCTAAGCATTAAGGGAAAAGAATTTTCTCTTTTAACAATTTGGGTTGCCACCATATCCAAGATCTTCATATGGCACAGATCTAGTGTCCAGTGTGCATTTATTGTGCTGGGGAGGGTGGATAAGGGTTTTTTTCCAAATAACCTTTTCCAAACCACAAAACAGGAAGAGGATTTGGGGAATGGTGGTAGAATTAATGTTCTTTCACTTCACTTTTAAAGGTGCAGCTGGGATGTACAGGAGGATGTAAGCCAAGGAAGAACTGTGACAGAGCAGAGTTTCTTGAGAGAGTCTCTGCTTGAAGAATTTCTGTTTAAAATAACCTTGTTGAAACAGTAACGCCTGCCTGGGTCACAAGTTCTCTCCTTATGCAGGAACAAGGGAGGTTGCTCGATTCCTTTTCACATTTCAACAGGAAACGTCAGTGACTGCAACACCAGCCGGAGGATTGCTGAATGAGCAAAGGACTTGCCCAGTCCATTCCTATTCAAGGGGTCCTCTGAATGATAAAATAACCCAAAAGCATCAATGAGCACACCATGGGGTAAAGCCTAAAACAGCGAGTCACAGAGAGTGTACAAGCATGGCAGTTGTAGCCAGAGCCTCAGGGTGTGCACCAACTTGGATGGTGATGCACTCTGCAAGCTACACATCACACACAAGGTCTGTAACCATTTCTCTAGACTCCATAGTCTCTTAAGACTCATTACCAGTCAAGTACCCCACGGTCACAAGCAGCATCCTGCACATGGTGATTAACCAGTCTCATTGGCAAAGAAGTGGACAAGCACATTTTTTGTAGGCATTACCAAGATATTTAGGATCCTCCGAGGAGAAAAACTAGTATTTCCTAACAGAAGGTCTTGAGAAAATTATCGAAGTATACTAGCCAGAGACTAAGAAGCTCTTTGCAAAGAAAAGTAGATGATGGACACCACAGCACTGCAGAAGAATGATCTGAAATCCCTGATAAATCAGAAAAATATAACAGGATGAAAAATAAAATAAAAAAAATTAAAGGAGATTCCTATGCACCCCAAGAAAGTCAGGACAGGAAGGCAACTGCACGTAGTGGGAAGCTGGCAATGAAGTTTCTAGTCAGACAAACAAGGGTATGCTGCACAGTACTTCTTTCAACTACGAGGAGCTGGCCAGAGGAATCATGGACAGGAATGCAGCTGGTGGCACAACAGTCATCTTTGCAGTTCTCACGGCTATGTGCTAGTTGTGCTTGTGCCCAGGGAACCTGGAAAACGTGTAGTTCCATGGGACAGGCTACGCTTAAATGAAAAGCATTCTACTTCTGTCAGGAATGGTCTCTGAGTGCCAAAAGAGATACATGCAGCCTGTTCCTCCAACACCTCAGCCTCTTGTGAACACCCACAAATAAGTATGGAATGTGACTGCCAAGCGCATTAGCAC
The DNA here is from genome assembly GCA_013400495.1 of Nicator chloris. Classification (NCBI taxonomy): domain Eukaryota; kingdom Metazoa; phylum Chordata; class Aves; order Passeriformes; family Pycnonotidae; genus Nicator; species Nicator chloris. The sequence goes on from WAAE01010455.1 coordinate 40,955, forward strand.
TGTAACAACCAGCTGACTACAAGCACTTCTCCAGAAAAGATGATGAGGGACCTAATGGTCTAGCACCAATGGTATCAATTCTGAGTAGTTAATGAAGGTAACTGTGTAAGAGGCAGCTGCAGAACCAAGTGCCAAGAGTACCGTTTGAACAGCAATGCAGATAATTTTCTGTTAGAGCTGTGGGTGCTCTTCCTTTGAAGCAGCAATTACTCACCCATTTTTTAAGATTCAGGTTGTCTGACCAGGCTGATCTTACTGAATCTCTGGAGAAGTCTAAGCTGCAGCACTACAGACTGACATCTGAAAAAGTGGCTATGCTGAGAGCAGGTCTAAGGAACAGTCTGTTGTCTGAAGGCCTAACCACTTGATGGCACCTCAGACAATCCACTTGAGTGCTCCACGCATGAGTTGCTGAGTCCAGAACAATACTTAGGTTCCCACTGGCTGTAGGGCTCAGGGTGAGATATTGTATCAAGTACACCCAAAATTCAGTAGACTACTGCAGGCTGCATTTTTGCTCTTGCACATGCTGAAGCTGGAAGGAATGGACCATTCCCTGAGGCTATAAAGCATCAAGTGCTGCGTAAATGCTAAGGTGCACACAGAAAATCACAGTGGATTCACTATTGGGCTGTAGTAGAGCAGAGCAGGTACAGCACAAAACACACCACAACTAAAAGGACTGTCACAGTGAACACTCTCATGATGGTAAGCTAAGAAAAGCTCAATATCCAAGAGCACATGGGCTCAAGTCAATATAGCACGGAGTGAACATCGCTGCTGTGTCCCCTGTTTATAAAGCTACAGTTCAAATATTCATTCACCATATTCACTCAGGAGCAGCTGGCCAAAGTTTGAATAGACTGTTTTTATCAAGGTACAGACTACAATTTCAGGACACTTATAAGCAACAAGAGTTGGATACTTATCACCCACCTGGCCTTGTTTCCAGCATTCCCTGAAGATCTTCCAGTTGTTTTTGTTGCTGGGATCATGAAGGCAAAGAAGTCTACCATCACACAGCCAAGAGTGGGAAGTGTGTGGATCCAGTACATTTAATCCCATTACCATTTCCTTCACCTCTCTCTGTGTGTCAGCTAAATTATTAGGTCGTTTTGCAGCATCAGATGTCTTCTTATTTTCCACCACAGAAGCAATGATATGGTCCAAGAAGTTTGGCAGGCTGGCTTTACCTTTGACCCCCTAGAAGACATAAATCCGGATATAAGTTTAGTCTTGCAACAATGTAAGTATTAAAGTATACCTGCTCTCCTTTAGACTTTAGTCACAGACACCTTGCTACTGGGAAAACATGCACCAGAAACAAACTGGCTCAGGGACAGACACATATCCAAGTAAGAACAGAAACGGCTATGGCTCTGTTTTACAATGGTAGAAGTTAAAATGACCAACTAAAGACTACCTAGAAAAATATTATGCAGACATAAAATAGAAAACTTTAATGATCTAAATTCAGCTACTTTGATAGTAAAAATAGTTCATATTTTTCCTAACTTCATTAGTATCTCAACTCTAATTCCCCATTTTCCTCATCCCATTACTAAGGAAGTGAATTCAGCCTTGGGACATGTAAGCTGATGGATCTGTGAACACCAAGTAAACACCGACAGAGAGAGGAGAAAGTGCTTCCTGTATGTTAATAGAATCACTAGTAGACACTCGCTGGTTCTGGTTGCCATGCTCCTCAAGGGACATTAAAACTTAAGGGTGTTTAAAATTCCTAACTGGTTAGCAACAGAACCTTAAATTTTGTTTTAACTTAAAAAAATCCTACCTATAGGCCTTGTTTATAGCAAAATACTTCAGACACTAACTATATTTCATATATTCAACAGAAGATGAACACTTACTGGATCTTTATTCACACATTTGCGGCAGGGGGCAGGGGTGTGACAGATTTCTGGTAGCAAGAACCGTCTCAATCCAGTGAAAAAAATCAACAATCAACCAATCAACACCACTCCCTCCCCACTCCCAAAAATTCCTATCTTCTTAAAAACTAAAGTTCAATAGATAACAAATTTACCACATATAGAGCTATCAATCTAAAACTTAACATTATTCATTACTGAATATATTAATTCAGTAAAAAATACTTGTGGAATTGTAGAAGAATCTAGGTCCAACAGAAGATCTAGAGACCATCTGGTGTAAATTTCTGTTGAAATTAGGTTTTGTTCCCCTGGGCCAGGTCATGTCAAACTTTTAACTTCAAAGGGAAGGAGATTAAGTCACTTCTCAGGGCAGCCTATTCCACTGTTTGAAGGTAAAGAGAGAACTTTTTCCTTATATCCAGGTAGAATTTCTCCTCAAGCAACTGGTACTGCCCCTTGCCCTGTTAACCATGCATCCCTATGAAAGGAGCACCTCCATATTCCCTACAACCACCTTTTAGATATGGTAAGATCGATCAGATCCCCAAAGCATTCTCCTCTCTAGGATGAAGAGAATCAGTTTCTAGAACACTTTTAAATGTGTCAAGCTCTTCTCTCTTTAATCATTCTTTATGGCCCTTCACTGGATCCCATGCAATTTTTCACTGTCACTCTTCACCTGGGGAAATCAAAACTGGAAACAGCGTTCCAGGTGTAGCCCAGCAGGGGCTGAATGAAATAACCACATTCCTTGATGTGCTCCAGCTGTATGCTTCCTGATACAGCCCAGGACTGTTTACCTTTGCAGCTGCAGGTGTGCAGTGCTGGCCAAGGTGCAGCTTGTTGCCCTCCAGGACCCTGGGTTCCTTTAAGAGGCGCTGCCCCACTGCTAGTCTGATTCCACTCTCTACTGCAGCCTGGAATTATGTTAGTTTTCTACAGCCCATCTTACCCAAATAAGACTAGATCATAACATCAGCTGCTTTGGATGGTCTTAAAAAGGTACCATTACTCTGACTCTCTAGAGGCTGTAAGATAGATAATATGCAGCTTAACTACTAAAGACAATGCTTATTATTCTTCATGACAGACTATCAATGCTCCAGAAAGATCAAGATGATTCTCTGCATGAGCAGCAGTCTTGCTTCTCTCAATTTGAGTAACACAACTGTTGTTTCTCAGGTATGTTTTGATCATTCTATATGAAGCATCCAGACATTCAAGTCAGGAGCTGGACCAGAGTTCTTCATAAGTTCTTTAAATTCCTCAGTGAAGATCAGAAGTTAGGAAAGTGAAAAAACACATTACACAATAGATCTGATTAGATGTGGTGAGAGAATGCATAGAGTTGCCATGACAAGGATACAAGTTCAGACAGGCTATCTCAAACCTTGAAGGAGTAAGTTGCTTTAAAACAAGTGACCACAATTTCTTTGCCTGTACTCAGTGATGAGAGGCAAAAGTATTCTTGGATCCACTTTCCTGTAGCAGCATCATATTTTCATGTACAGCTCCCTCTACCAAAACCAGCCAACATGAACTATTATTAAAATGCCAGCCAGCCAGCCTGGCAGAGAGTTAAACAAAAATCCACTATGACACAAGCCATTTCATCTTCCTCCTTACTTCATCTGCCTAAGCTTTTGGAGAAAGTATTCACCAAAAAGAGCTAAGTGTTGATAAATTCCACAGCTTCTATCCTTCTCGTTAAACTAAATGCTTCTAACCACTTCAAGTAGATTGATTTGTTCAGGTTTTTTTCGAAGTTACTTCTTCCAAAATGGATTAAAGTATCCTTATTCCAGAAAAGGCATTCAGAAGTAGCAACTACACCTTAAACTCACAGAATCACAGAACCATAGAATATGCCGAGTTGGAAGCAACCCATCAGGATCATTAAGGTCAACTCCTGGCCCTGCACAGGACACCAAGAATCCCACCCTGTGCCTGAGCACATTGTCCAAATGTGGCTATTCAACTGCCTGCTGGACATTTTGTCCAGAAGGATACTGAGAGAGACACCATCAAAAATTTACTTCCAGAAAGATTACATCTACTGGCTTTCCTAGATGAATGAGGTAGCCCTGTCATAGAAGGAAATCACGTTCAACAAGTAGGGTTCAACACAAAGCCATGCTTACAGTGACTGATGACTGTATTGTACCCCAGATGTTTTCCAATACTTCCCAGAATAATTTTTTCCATGATTATACTTAAGTGAGATTACACTTAAGTGAGACTGACACGCCTGTGGTTTACAAGGTACTGCTCTCTGCCCTTTAGAAAATCAGGACAACGTTTGCCAGCTTCCAGTCAGCTAGGGACTCTCCAGATTCCCAAGACCACATGACACTCATGGAGAGAGGCTTTGTGATGGCATCAGCAGCTCTCTGCAGATTCTCAGATGAATCCCATCAGGCCCCATAGAATTGGAGTGATCCAGCTGAAGCAGCAGATCCCGCCAAGTATATTCTAGCTCAAATGCCTTTCAAGTATACGTAAGTTTAAGGAACTGGTTTACTCTTAAATTTTTGTCCTTTTTTCCATGGTATGCTCTTACAGTATTATTAAAGATGTGAAATTTGAAGTGAGCTTTTGTAGAGATGCTGATTATCAACTAAACAATTTATAGGCTGTATTTAACCCATCTTCTTGGTCTCTTGAAAAGAATAGCCTCTCCTCAGCAGTAGTAAGCTAAAACTAAGAATTAGCATGAAAATTCTCCACAGATTTGTGGAATGGTGAGTTTTGGTGAGGTATTACATTTGTTTCAACATTCAAGAGTAGAATACTATAAAAACATTTATATGAAAATTCTTCCCTAGAACAGATATCATTGAAGGAATACAAAATTACTTACCGTAGAAGCTGCAGAAAAGACTGGAGGAAAGGGGATTCCTGTGTCTGATGGGACCTGAGGAAGCTTTCCTGGTCCTGTGTGTAGCAGATCTCTGAGGCTGGAGCCTTCAGCTTTGTTGCCAGATGTCACTGGGCCCAACAAGAGGCTATTAAACAGCTTTGGAGTTAGCGGGGAAACCTTTGTACTGGAGCTGAAGGAATCTAATCCAAAGGGTGAATGGGATTCTTTATTAAGCACTGATCTCAGTGATCCTGATTCTGCAAGATAAATATAAACATTACAGGGAGGGGAGAGAAAAAAAAATCCCCAAGAGGCAAAGTTAAAATGATCACAAAGTTTTCTGAAATTATTTGCTCTTGCATGAAATAGGATATTAACAGGATCTTGTGGTAACGGTAAATTATCACTGTAACAGTGAATGAGGCACCTCAATAAGAATCAAAGACATCAGATACTGCATAGATTTTGCCCTTCATATGCTGCTAAGGTTTTGAATAGCACAATAGATCTGATCCAAAAAGATCTGACACATGCAAACACACAAGTTTTAATAGATGCAATTAAAAAACATTTCCCTGACTTTCTGAATTAATGTTTTGATATTAAATATTTCATATTTTAACGGTAGTCCAAATATTACAGTGACTAAGATCTGCAAAACTTGTGAATGATTCACCAATATTTAACATCAACATGTGAAGTAGCCCCTTCTAGACATATAGACAGGAATAAATTGTGTGTTAGTCATGCTACCTCTGACATCTAGGAAGTGTATTCACTCCACCTACTGAGTATTAAAGATGCTCTAAGCTTTCATCTAACTCTCCAACTGGACTCTAGTCTCAGTTCCTTGGAAATGCACTCTTCACATAGCACACAAAAGAGCTTTTTTTACTTCAATAGCTATAAAGTGACAAAGTTGCGTCTGAAATTAATTACTATCATTTTACATCAGGATATCAGCTTCTGAGAAAATAAACACACAAACTGGCACAGAAATAAACTGAGTGACAAGACAGTATTGTCTGCAGCTGTATCATCTTCCCAGCTTTGCATTTTTCTAAGCCTGTAGAACAAAACTGGTTCTAAGAGGCAAAGGAAGAAAACGTACCTCACAAAGAATAGCAATCAAACACTATGTTATCATTTATCTTTTAATTCCAACCCCGAGAGAGCATTTCTTCTGCTCACCTTTTGTTTCCTCTTTTGCTTTTTGCGTTGCTAAATCTGCAAGCCAGTGTAGAGCTGACGATGGAGCTGTTTCTGGACAAAGTGATCTGTTAGTCTTTACTTCCCCAGTGTTATTGGCTGGTAATGTCTCTGTTTTTGCAGATTCTTCTATCCTACTATCAGTTGCTTCCGATTTTGGTACACTGTCCATTTCTACTTGCCCCACTCCTGCTGTCCCTGCTCCAGTGGAAAAGGCATTCTCATTTCCAGAGACTGATGCATTAGGATTTACAGCTGGAAGCTAAAACAATAAAAATAAACAACTGCTAAATGTTGAATAAAGGGAAGAGTTCCACTTAGAAGACATTTACTTAGATATCCAATGCATTTGGTTTTGTCTGGTTTGTTTTGTTTTTTGGTTTTTTTTCACTGACTATAAGCACACGGTGAAATTCATTCATGCTTTGGTAGCAGCAGAATACAGGAACTTTTTATCTGTGTGTATTCACCTTTGCACTATGGTGTGAATTCTTACCATGTCATCTTTTAGTCATCTTTTAATACAAGCCAAATCTTTTTGATTTTTTTTTCCTTTTCTCTCTGTTTTTTTTTATTGCAGGAGGATTTCTTCGGTGTTGATAGTTACAGAACTGCGCTAGATTCCTTCAGGAACCACAACAAAATAAAAGCACATGTTGCAAGCTACTCATAGTGGTTTGTTTTAAAATACAGCATCAATACGAATGGCTTCCTTTCTACATAACAGTATTAGCTCAAATAACCACTTGGTAGATAACAGATGCAGTTCATGTCCCCAAAAAATGACCCAGAAGACTTTTGCTAAACCATAACACTCCGAGTACATATGAAGAAAGTAAAATTCCTCTTTCACAATAGATTAGCTTCAAGGATCTAACATTGTAATAGATCTTGCAAATGAAAATGTCAAACAAGGTAATTTCAGCTTCAAATTACATACCTGTGATATTCCATTAGTGACAGCTGGTCTCAGCACTGATTTGTTCTGTCTGTTAATACATGGACAATTGGCTTTAATACCCCATTTGCCTCGTGCTGCATGAACCATGTCTCCAATATTGTAAAGCGCTGTAAATAAAGTTAAATCTTTAATATCGTGTGCAAAGAAATCTGAAAAAAGGCCTAAACTACATCTTCAAAGGGGTGGGTTTTTTGTAGTGTTACTGCAAAGTACCTTTAAGGTCACATGCTGTATAACAAGACATGGTCTCTGAACAGTACAGTGTGGTGAACAGCAATAACACTATCTACATTATGTCACTGAGAGGCTGTCAAACTTGGCACATCCTACAGATTATCATCTGCTTCTACTATTCCATGTAGGGTCCAACGATACTGCAATGAGGTGACTCTGAACCACCACAAGAAGCTACATAACCCTTGAAGCAATGCTGAAAGGATCTGGAGAACAGGTGTTCACCTCTATCCCCCTGGTACACAGAGAGATGTAATGAATTGACCAGGTGAATACCTGGCTGTGTGCCTGCTGCCACACTCAACAGTTTTGCCTTCTATGACCACAAATCAACTTCTGAGAAGTCAGGTCTCTTGGGAGCAGACGGGATTCATCTGCCCAAGCAGAGCCAGAGAGCCTCTGCCAACAAGTTGACCAGACTTATATGGAGAACTTTAAAACTAGATTTAGTGGGGAAAGGAGATGCAGATTTGAGCAACAGACAAGAGCCAGGGGCTACTGGCATATTAGGAAGCAACAGGGAAACACCTGTGAAATAACTCAAAGGAATTTGGGCATGTTCCTGTCAAGAGGGGGTAAGGTTGATAGCCCAGCTGGAGGGCCACTTCATACTAATGCATGCAGCTTGTGTGATGAGCAGAGGAGCCAGAAGTCACTGTGCAACTAGAAAGCGACAATCTAATATTTATCACTGAAATGTGATAGAATGAACTGTAGAACTGGTGCACTGTGGGAAGGTGCTCTCCATGTAGAACAACATACTGTCCACACAGAGCTGTCTTTGAAAAACAGTAATAAACAGGTCGAGAACTTATGGGTAAAAATGAGGGACAAAACCAACAAAGAAAAACTCACTGCTGGGGTTTACTCCACCCAGCCAAAGGGAGCCTGCTGAAGTATTCTTACTTCAACTACAGAAAGCATCATGCTCACATGATGATTAGGGATATTCAATCACCTTGATGTCTGCTGGAAAAGCAACATAGCAAGCTGCATGCAATCAAGTACAATTCTAGAGTGCTTTGAGGATAACTTAATCCATGACATAAAGAGACCAACCACAAGAGAAGCGTTGCTGGACCTGTCATATACCAACATGAAAAAACTAATCAGACATGTCAAGACTGGTGGCACCCTGGGCTGCAGTGATCAGGCCCTGGTGAAATTCACAACCTTGAGGGACATGAGCCAGATCAAGAGTAGAGTCAGGACACTGAATTTTAGGAGAGCAGACTTTCACTTGCCTAAGGAATTAGTGTATGGGACGCTCTGGGAAACTGCCCTCAGGGGCAGAGGAATAGAACACAGCTCGCAGTGTGGGCCTGATATTTCTGGGTCTGAGAGATTTTAGCCTGCTAGCAGCTGCTAACTTTTACCCAAGAGAAAAATTTCTCAAGAAAACTTCTTCTCAAAACAATCTTGGCAAACAACTATCCCTTCTCAAAACAATCTCTCTCTAGGTGGTGTTTTTTGGTCTGGTTCCCTAACTGGGAATTGAACTTGGGTCTCCTGCATTGCAGGTGAGAATTTTACCACTGAACCACTAGTGAGAGGTTGTTTTAAGACAACAAGCTGAACTGTGCAGCTGATTCTAGAGAGAAGGGACTGACACCCCGCACAACCTTGACAAGCCTAAGGAAAGGGCCCACCCAAACCTCATTAAGTGCAACAATTGCAAGTGCAAGATCCCACACCTGGTTTGGGACAGCCTCCAATATCAGTACAGAATGGGGGAGTGAATGGATTGAGAGCAGCCCTGCAGGAAAGGACTTGGATACTTGGCTAGATGGAAAACTAGACATGAGTCAGTAAAATGCACTTGCAGCCCAGAAAGCCATCCTGCAGCCCGGGCTACATAAAAAGAAGCATGGCCAGGAGGCTGAGAGGCAATTCTTGCCCTCTACCCCACCCCACCTCCCCAGCCAGAGTTCAGCGTTCAACTGTGGGGTGCCCAGTACGTGACAAACATGGACCCGTTCAAGCAGATTCAGACGAGGCCATGAAAATTATGAGAGGGCTGGAACTCCTCTCCTATGAAGAAAGGCTGAGACAGCTGATGTGGTTTGGCCTGGAGAAGAGAAGGCTCTGTGGAGACCTTGTTGCGGCTTTTCAATACATCAGGGGGGATGATAAGCACAGAGAGACTTTTTAGCAGGGCCTCTAGGGACAGGATACGGAACAACGGTTTTAAACTGAAAGAGGGTATGCTTAGGTTGAATATTAGGAAAAAATTATGCCCTGTGAGGGTGGTGAGGCACTGGCATGGCTTGTCCAGAGAAGGAGTGCTTGCCCCATCCCTTCAAGTGTTCAAGACAGGTTGAACGGGGTTTGCAGCAACCTCGTCTAGTGGAAGTTGGTTCCTGCCCGCGGCACGGAGGTTGGACTAGTTGATCTTTAAAGGTCCCTACAAACCCAAGCCATGCTATGATTCTATGATTTTAGGACCAGTTATGCAAACAGTCAAGTAAATGGTCAGTATGGACCATTTAGTTTCCCTCCCTGTTACCACTGAAGAAAAAAAAATACAACTAAACCATCCCCAAAAACTCTTTCTTGCTAGTTAAACAAATATGCTTAAAATACAACTTAAAAACAGCTGAGCACAAGTCCCAGCTAATACTAGAACGATGTGCACTTCAAATCCACAGCCTTATCTTACTTGGGTTACCTTCCTTTCAACCCTTCTGCTGTAGCAAGCAGAAGTGTCCTCTAAATCCATGTAGAAGAGGTATCAGCTACAACATCACCTATCTTTATATTTTTTCCCCTTGCTTGCTCAGAATTGATACAAAATTTGCTATTTTTCCTTTCATGTTTCAAGCATTACCTGTACCAGGGATGATCTGTGTTGGCATGAGATTCTCTGGTTCATGAGACTGACCCTTTGCACACTTCAGCCATGAGAAAACTTCTTCATCACCAATCTCCTCTGTCTCTGGAATAAAGAAAAAATGGATTTTGTACTAAAATTTTACAATACAGAATGTATGTGCATTGATATTATTTGTTTATATTCCTTACAGTGCAGGAAATTAACTTGGTGATCTCAGAAATAAACTACAAATACAGACCATTAGGACTGGATATACAGCAACTTCTGCCTCTTCAGATTATACAGCTACCACAGTAATTTTCCCTCAGTCATCTCTAGCAGCTTATTTTCCATCACCTAAACATCTTGGCTTCTAACCTCAATTTTTAAAATATGATACTCTTGTTCTCATTATGCTTTTCTAAGACATCATAATGAAGAGACAGCAGTATTCACACTTATTAACATCCAGTATTTTATACATCTGCCCCATATAATAACATAACTGTCACTAATTAATCTTACTGAGATTGCCATTTGTTTGCATCCATGCCACCAAAGTGGTTTCAATACAGTAAAGTACACAGAAAACCCCAGCCAGGTATCTACTTTCTCATGTTTTTATTTCTTTAAATTGAACTTACTGAACTTCTTCCTGAATTACAAATCCTGGTGTGTCACAGAATCCAAAAAAAAAAAAAGAAAACCTTCCAATCTAACTCCTTGTAAAAGACAACAGTTCTCTGCAGTGTCTGCTTACTAGCTCCCCTTACAACAGTTCTGAACTGTTAAGATATTGCTTGATTTTTGGTGTTGGTTTTTTTTTTTTCCTGAGGAAAAGAACTATACAGTCAGCTGTCTCAGTAGACACTCTATGCCTGCTGATGCTGTGATTTTAATAATCTGCTGACCATTTTATCTAAGCAAATAGATAAAACACAGATACATAAGGAAATCAAGAATGGAACAGCAGCATGTAAGACAAGTTCCAAATATGCAGCCTTCCAAGCTGATACTCAGTCACTCTCCCACAAAACCTTCCATAACTTCCCAGAAACTACTCCCTGACTATAGTCAGTTCAAAGATTATAGTGGGGGCAAAATGCCCAGTACTCACCACTACGTGGACGGTTCTTCCTCAGCCGGTAACAGTCCAGACAGACCCCAAAACCACACTTGCGACAAACCCAATGAATATTGAAGAGTGTTGTCTCACATACATCACACATCTCCCTCACACCACGTACTGCTCGCTTCCATGCCACCTTCTCTATAGAGAGAAGGCACACTACGAATTATTGCTTTGACATTTTGCATTTCTCCCACCTAATTTGAGAATATCACAGCAACATTGATAAATTCAGAGCAACATGGCCTGAAGGCAGAGTACAGAAACACATACTTTTTACATTCATAGCCCATTCTTTGAGTTGCTAGTCCAGTGACACTATTAAAATTCCCATTTCTAAGAATTGGTAAAGTCAGATATCAAAATGCACACTACAAGGAAATGCAGCACCTTACAGTGTTCTGTAATAACTGAGGGAACTTACAGCAAAATTACAAATCTTCTGCTAGTTTTATGAACAAGTGACATCGATATATAAAACCATAAAGAATGTGTATTTAGTTTCACTAATCAGATCTCTGTCAACTATTCAGATTCTAAACCAACATATTTGCCAAGGAAAGGGCTCTCCAAATGGCTGCCCTTGTACGTTCCATAAACTAAAGGGAAAAAATCAGATAGTCAGTTATCCATGTGATAAGCTAAACTGGCTACCTTCCCCCCCACCCCCCAAAACCCTTTCCCCCGTGAAGTGGCAATCTAGCAACTCATTGCTCAGCTAAGTCCTTGCAGGCTGAACTAAGGTACTGCTCCCTCCCTAGAAAACCACGAGCTTTTACATGATGTTCCTGGAGCATCATAAAAGGATAGGAATATATCAGAAAATCTGCTCATTAAAGCATAGCTGGTCAGTGTGGTAGGTGGTCTGGCTTATTTCTATTTCCTTAAGAGCATGAGCCAGCTGATTTCTGCATTTAGTTATTGAAAAAATAATTTAATGTCTAGGAAAGTTACCATTAGCTTCCTTGGTGGTAATGTTGCACTGATCCAAAAGAAAGTCTCAAATGCTGGTCCCTCAGTTACACCCCCAAGAGGTAAACATAGCCTCTCTTTGGAAGAGCAGGAGAAGCATTTCAACAAGAAATTATATGACATTTTCACTTCTATTCCACTACATTGTGCATGCATTATACAGAAAGGGATAAAAAAAACATGACAAGAGCCCAACTTACGATGTGGCTCCACCATCATCATTGCCTCCTTCTCTGACATAACAAGCTGGCAGAACTGGTCCCCAACATTGGCCAGGATATATTTGGAAGTTTCCAGATCAATCCCCTCTGCAGGGGAGGAAGAAGGAATCCATAGGCTCATGGCATCAGGGTCACTTTGTTGTGGGTTTAAGAAACCTTCTACTCGTAGTATACCTTTCCGAGTAAATACCAGCCTGCAGGAAATAGGATGGAATAATTTAGAAACTGCTCAACCACCTTTAATTAACTTATAATGACATCTGTATCAGAACATGAACTCAGAAAGAGGAGGAAAAGACTTCAGCTAGAGTGCTGTATTCTACAGACAGTACACTTATTATGCAAATCCCAGTAACACAGAGAGTAATGCATACAAAGGTGTGACTACAACAACCATTAGAAGAAATCCCAAGGTCCTAGTAAACATTGGTGAGAAATTCCACCTACAAGAAATTGCTATAGCTTGCTAAATCCTACTTCTCTATCTTATTAATAGAAAGAGATGACAAAATTCAATTTGACCTGCTGCATGACGCTGCTTGCAAAATTCTGAATGGCTGTCATTCTTAATTTTAATTCATGAGAAAGTGTTTCCCAACTCTTGAGAAAACAGTAATTCAGTTCTGGCTAGGACTGCCAGCACTCGGCAACTCTTATAACAGCTCACATTACGATATATGCAAAAATCCTTGTCACACTGGCCTCCACATAGGTGAATCACTACTGTTTGACCAGTAGCTGTTGACCCTCCTCATCTTTGTGTGGTAAAAGGTGTAAATACATATGACAGAACCCTAAATATCTCCTGTCAACATCAAAGGTAATTTCAATTTTAAGCAGAAACCATCTTACCTTTAACCTCAAGCTAGATTAATTTTTAACAAGTTTAGGAAAAGAAGCAGCATGCTTACTGAATGGATGACACATACTAAATATTCACTTCATCCTTTATATGTCAGAAAGTCAGCTAACTACTTTTGGAAAAAGATGCGTAGCACTTGCTAGAATAGGCAGTTAAGGAAGATGAAGAGACACACAACAGGTCGAAGTGTAAGACACATACACAACACAGAGGAAACACAGATATAGTGTTCTACTCCTAAAAATTAGTCCTGTACTCAACAGAATATGGTCAAACATTACCCTCATGCTGGCAATGTTTAGTTATTTGTTGAGTGGATTAAAATTTTACCTCTGTTCCGAATGCCTTATGAAGGAAGGAGAGTTATTGCATTGCATACTGCTACCCAGAAGTAAAATTCTACCCAACAAAGCAAATTCAATTTCCTGAGGCTGTACCTGGAGGCTCAGTATCCTATAGCTTTATCTTTGAAAAGCAGCTCTTTCTGGCCCAGTGAGGGAATTCCTGTCAGGTGATGCAGGGAAATGCAACACACTAAAAACCCTCATTATTGTACCCAAGCATATTTAATAAGTAAAACATAATTACTTTGTGCTTGGACACGGCCCAAGCTCTGCACATAGACTACATATGAAGAAAGGAAGAATTTGAGCACCTCCGGAAATGGAAGAAGCGACATGCCACAGTTGAGTCATCCTGCTCTTGCTCCTTAAATTTGCGGTACCGCTCCAGACGGCACTCCCGGCACTTGTGCAGATGTGGAGCTACATTGATGCAAGAGCCATCCTGGAGAAAAGGCTCACCTGACTGCTTCAGCTTCCTCACCTTACTCATATCTTTCAGCACAGACTGGCCAACTGGGTGAGGCAAAGCAGAAGTAAAAATATCTATTAGTTAACTGCAACAGCAAAACGATATTGGCTCCAATAATCATCTTTTCAGAGATCTGTATGTTCATACCCATGGAAAACCAGTAAGTCTGTTCAAGCCTGCAGCATACCACACTTCTGTCCTGACACACATGCTTAAATATTTATCAAAGTGAACACCATATTCACATACAAGAAGCATTAAGCTTCAGCCTTGTAAGCATCCTGTGAGCTGCCTACTGAGCAGGAATGAGGTTTACAACTGTGGTTAGGTAATGCAGTTCATTACACAAGAGATAACCCAGTATCCCACCTCCTTGTGCTTCCAAAACACCATCTGCATTCAAGTCATCACCTTTTAGGGGAGCTGTGCGGGGCCGGCCCTTTGGGGCTTGCTTCCCCTTTCCTTTACCCAGCAGTAACTCTGCATTGCGCTCCGCATTGGGACCCAGCTTCACCATCAAGTGGTCTGGGATACCCTTCATACAAGCCTTAGCCTGCAACTGGTCTTCAGAGTCACTTAAATCTGACAGATCACTATTTGTACTGGAGTCGGAGTCCTGTTTGGATGTTAAGCTCCGCTCATCTAGTGAGAACCTTTTCACAGCTTCAAAAGGGGCTTTCTTCTCCTGTGGAAACTCTGCCTGTGAAGAGAAAAGGGTAGGTGGATGTCTACCAAACACATTAGAAAAAGTTTTTAGAAGAGGATTGTCCTGCTGCCCAGGCCCGAGAGCTGGTTTTTCTTCTGTTGGGCTGGAGGAAAGTGTGGGCATCTCGATAGGCTGTGCCAGGCTGCTGCTTGGTGAGCTGGAACGGCCATTCCCTACAGTGGAAGGGCTTTGAACACCAGCAGCAGCTGTTGAACCAGAAGCATTGGAGATCATCTTTGAGGAGTCAGTTGTTATAAACAAGGTTCTCTTCTTAGCTGAAGAGTCTGTAGAGGTGAGTGATTCCGGCCAGCCAGAAGTGGCCTTATGACCCACAGCTGTCGAGGGAGCACAAACCCCCGTCTGAGATGAAGATGCAAAGCCACTGAAAGGACTAAGTTCTGCTTTCTCAGCAAACGCCAGGAAAGGGTTTGAGGGCTCCTCTCGTGATAGCTTTGGGGGCTGTAAAAATAGGTTTTCATGACTATCAGGGGGACGAGTATTCAACAGACTTCGTGAAAAGGCTGGAGTAAGGGTAGGCATAGATTCCACAGGCAGCTTCCGCTCTACAGAACTACCAGACTGGGCTCCTGGCTTACTCTCCACTGCAAGAATTTTACCTTTACAAGTCCCAGCACCCACACTCTCTGTACACTGCTTGAACGAGTCCCGACTAGAGACATCTTCAGTCAAGCTCTCTGAAATGACTGTGAAATAGTTACTGGAAGGAAGATTCTGGGACATGCACTGAAAAAACAAGTTCTTGGATGAATCAGAATCTTTCTGAGCCTCTTGTCCATAGCCAAAAGGAAATCCAGAAGGTTTGCTTTCTGAAGCCATCAATCCATTTGACTGGCTCCTTCCAGCCCCAAATACCAAGGACTGGGAAGCACTTGGGAGAGAGACTCCAAATACAGAAGAAGCCAAAAGGGAACTTCGGGAATTCTGAAACAAAATTAAGAAGCATTAGTCTATTATAAGATTGTTATTTGATTCAAGAATACTTTAGTTCATCTCATTGTATCATTAGCATTCTGCTTACCCATCAGGTATAGAAATTTCCAGCAGACTTACTTACAATGAAGAAACAACTTCAAAGATTCCTACCCACAAGCTATTGAAACTGAAGGCACACAGAGAAAACTGATCTTAATGTCTTATCACATTTTAGAACAAAGCTGAGACATCAGACAGGTGAACTAATTCATAGGAAAGCCAGTTAGTAAAACTGCTGACCATTTGAATTCAAATCAACAAAAAGGGAACCTTAATTAAAACTGCTTTTGAATACCCTCCAATCTTTCACCCTCCCCCAAGAGCATTCTGATAAGCCTCACCTACTTAAGTAGCACCCCTGAAATAAGTAACTTAGTTTTCAAGTTAATTAAGCAAACGAAGCCTCCTAGCAGTTAGCAGGCAAACTATTCCTGGTCCCCGCAAGCCACATCTGATGACAGGTAGATAGATGCCTAGGATGTGGTGCCTTCCAGGGAATAACTCAGTAGAAGTTAAGCACAAAAGGCTTACTTTTTATGACCATTAAATACAGGAAAGTTTTGTCAATGGCAGATTTCTACTAGAACCATAACTGTGATATGGAATATTCACTTGCTCTCTTCTCAATTGGTACTTGTTCAGATTTTGCAATTCTGACAGTCCTACTGTAACTGATTATATACTGTGACTAATTCCTCATAGAATCATTTAGATCAGCTCTGCTTCTTTTCTTTGAGTAGCGACAAAAATAATTTTAGAAAACTGAGTTCTAATAGTTTTTAAAAGAATATGAATTTGAATGGAAACCAAGGCTATGAAGTCACCTCAAGGACCAAGTCACACTATGATATTGCAGACAGTCTGAAACAGCAACATATGTGAACTACCTACAACACTCTTACTGACTTATGTCAGGTTCCCCCCTTCAAAAAAAAAAAAAAAAAAAAAAGTTTAAACTGGACTAGTGGTCTGCCTGCCCACTCTGAAGCCGAATTATTAATGTTTTTAAAAAGTCATGTGGCGTTGGACAGAGGGAAAGAAGGAGAGGTGGTACCAAAATTTCTTAGTACAATTACACAACCTGTAGTTGCTCCTAACTCTGAATTTATTTCTTTTTTGGAGGATGGGGGATAGAAGAGTTCATATTACATTATTATGCTCATTATGCAACACTCCTGTTTTCAACAATTCTATTTCTCCTTTACAGCTTACCATCTAGGAATCTTTATCCCAACATAAACATTTAACCTTTCTACCCATTCCATTATCTAATACAAAACATAGGGATCATAACAAGGCCTTTAACTTCCTAGCCATCACACTGGACTCTCTTAACGTATCTCCCGTTTTCCTTCTTCACTTTTTTTATACAGTAGGCGGCAAGATTCTTTATTTTTGTTGTACTTACTGAGGTGGGTTTCATTTTTGTTTTGCTTTTACAAACCTTCATTTGATTTATTTAACAAGTCTTCTATTTTGTTTTTAACAGGGTTTCCCCTCTATTTTTCCACTCTTTCCCTAGTAAACAAAGACATAACTAAAAAGTCTTCAAGCTGCTTCCAGACTGAGCTCTCATCTCAAATATTTTAATTATTTCTTTGGTTTTAGTCCTAGACAGTATACAATGCAACTCGCTCATTTTTCTACTATATAGATAACAGAGCTCTAACACACAAGACAGGCATCTGTTAAAGGTCCTCTAAACGTGGGCTCATTGTTTTTCTGGTTCTGAGGCTTTTTTTTTAAGTAACTTCAATGTTCAACTCAGGGCGCATTTTCATGCAGATTTGTTTATACAAAGGCAAAAGATTTTAAGTAGGTTATGTTCTGTATGACACAAGAAAAATAATTAAGTGCAGTGCTTAGTGTTATTTTAAAGCTGCATTTCTCAGATTAAGGCTGAATAAGCATAAAAGTGCTATACAGTTATCTCTTACTACTCCTTCACCAATTATCTTAATTTTCTTTTGAGTAATTTCTTAGGTCAGATAACAAGTTTTCTTTGAGAGGAGGCGGACTCATGAGAGAAAAGGTAGTTTTTTCAATTCCACGGACACACATTTTAACACGAGTATGTTGCAGAACATGTTGCAAACATGGAAATCTTTCTAGAATATGTTGGATCATGAGCTACTCACCTCTCCCTGGGCTTGTGATCGGACTGTTTTCGGTTTCTCCTGTCCAGTTACAGCTGGCAAACTGGTATCAGAGATTCTCACAGTTGTCGGCGTCAAAGCAGTTGTAGTAACTGCAGTTGCAGAAGTCACTGTGCCTTGGCCAACCTGTTCCAGTGATCTTCCTGCCTCTTTACATCCAGATCCAACTAGTAATGGTTGTCCAGCCATAGAAGAAAATGGCGTGAAGGGCAATGGTGTGTCACCACCAACTGGCTCATCTTGGACTACTAGTGTTCGGCCATTCTCTTTGGTGTAAGTAGCAAAACGAATACTGCGATTAATCTGAGGAATAAATGAAGGCAACTGCTTGGCCCTTGGATCCAGTCCTGTTTCACTACTGGAGACTCCTTTCCAGGGACCTCTGCTTGCCTCACCTCCATCACTACCATTGCTATCTGCCTCACCCCTCTCCTTTAGCTTCTTTGTTGCAGGATCACAACCCGGATCTGAAACATTTTTCCTCCTCCTTCCATCCTTTCCCTCCAGGCTTTCTTTCTTCTTTTTCCCTTTAGATGATGATTTAGCTGCTTTTAGGCCCCCTCCCTATAATGGACAAAGACATGCAATCACTCAACAGAACAATCCAGATACCCATGCTAAGAACTTTCTTCTGTTAGAACACAATGTATTACACTGCTCTGAAGTTTAGGAACGTTTTATCACAAATTGAGACATCTAAAGAGAGATGGTATATGAGCACAGAACACAAGCACTAAGTGCAGTCTTGTCTAGAATAAGATTTGCACACGAAATTTTTTAGCTGAGCTGTAGCATGAACCACATCCTGGCAAATTTTGAGAAATACGCAATACTCCAACAAAGCTCTTCATAATGTATGAATACCATCTGCACATTAATTTTTGCCCCATGTATAAATCCTATGATTCTTCTGAAGGGCACGCTTTCTGTCCACTACACACAGCCTACAATATCTAACTACAGGAAATAGCTTGCCCTTTAGCCTAGGGTAAAAATTCAGGTTCAAATGCTATCATGGAACATCTCAACTGAAGCAGTGAAATGCCACAAACATACAAGCATGCTTACAAGGCAGAGCAGCCAGATGGCCATTTTTAGAAATGCCTTAAAAGGTCTGTGAAGCAGCACAGAGTGAACCTGTTAGAAAAAGGCAGCAACACTACACCTTAAAATGGAGTCCAACCACCATGGTTATACTGCTACTGATCCCTCCCTCCAAGACCCATGCTAAACTTAGTAAACAGGCCTGAACGAAAAGAGAAGACTGCTTAAAGAAAGCGATGACCATCAAAATGGTTAACAAAATTTTCCTGTTCTAACTTTAAGAGGACAGTTATTACAATTATCTGAAGTCCACAGTCAACACTGTACCATGTTTTAGTCCCTTCCAGATTTTACCTAGTTCACATCAAACATTTTACAAAGTTTCACACTGTATATACAAGATCTGAATGAACTGCTGCACTACCTCGCTTGGAGAAGTGTTATCCATCACCACATGAATCAGTCGAGGATCCACCGACTTTATCTCACCACTCTAATTTTTATACAGATTGATAATGAGGAAGTAGGAGAAAGAAAAGCAGAGGTTAATTTTTAATTCAGAGTATATAGTATCAACATAAGAGACCTAAACACACTGTTCAGGCCCTCTCCCATTTACCTTTTCATACTATCTCACTTCCTTAGTAATGCTACAGCCTTCCAGTTCACCTTCAATCCTTTTGCTCCTTCTCTATTTCAAAAACTTTCAGATTTGATTCTTACCACTATTTCCTTGTATATTTGTTTTACTGAGCATTTCTAAAGGTATTCATTGCATTAAACACAGCTCTTGAATTTGATTTAACATTGTTACATGCATGTTCACTCCGCTAGACGTAGAAAGGACTACTGGAAGAAGCACATCAGTTTAGCCTAGGTATCCTCATCAGTGACTCCCCAAAAGGCGCAACGAACATCCAATCTCTGTAACTGTTCTTGGAAGTCATTTTTTATTTCACAGTAAGTACACAGGAAGCTGCATGCTTCCTAGCATGTATCTGCTGAATGCACATAGCTCCACAACTTCTATGCCTCTCCGAAGTACTATGCTGATTCACCATACATAGTATACTTTTTTCCCCTGTGTGCCAGCAATAGCAGTAGTCAGTGCAGGATTACAGCTCATTCAGTGCATTCAATCTACACATGGAAGAGGCTACAGGGCAGTGGGCATGAGACACAGGATAGGACCTGAAAACCTAGACGAGCGCTGCTGCTACACAGCACCATGGACCCATTCCTAGTTGTTCCTGAAAAAGGGGCAGGCCATTGGCAAGATTGAACTACCTGTCAGATGGCACAGAAGCACATAATAAAAACCAGTAACTCTAGCAGCGCAGATTCTCTGTGCTGTACACAGGTTTACTGATAGGAACAGGGCAAAAGTAAACAGTCTAAGCTAAAATACATAAATGAAATTTATTTATACTAAGACTTCATCTGCTTCGCTGCAATTGTTTCAAACCTCTTGTACAGTCTGTCAGATGGAAACCAAGAGAAGGCATAGGAAGACGACAATGTAAGAGACCCAGAAGGCAGTTTTCTATGCATCAGCATGCTCTCCCTTCTGGAGAGTCACTTCCAGTATTTTTTTTGCAGCACTCATTTCCAGTGAAACTCTTGCAGCTTTTTTTTTAAAAAAAGAAGTGGTTTGGGTGACATAATTTATTCTGGAAAGTCATTGTAAGAGGAAAAAATAATGTGAAATGCAACACAAATAATTACTCATCTTTTAAAGCAAAAAACAACCCAACGTAAGAAGTTTTGGGCAAGCCGTCATTCTCCGCATACAGATAGTGAAAAATGGCGTTTTAGGAACACCAAAGCATCACTTCATATTTTTACCTCAGTCACAGACACCTCCATAAGACGAGTTATTGGGTCTTGGTGGCTCACAACACCACAGAGCCAGCTATTTTCATCCTCTGGTTGATAAACTTTAACTCTTTGGCCTTGGACACTGTAAGGACCTGGAAAAGGAGGACTTTGAGTACATTTTCCAAACTAGCTTTGTGTCATACTAGTTAAGAGTCATACAATAAAATGGTTCTGTGCACTTAATTAAGGCTTGAAGCGTCATCTTCCAGGTGGAAAGAAATTAAAACACCACAGCTTCTGTTGCAAATCCTGTGTAACCAGGCGTTTTATCCTAAAAAGTCAATAGGTCCTCATTGCTTTAACTCAAAGCTATTGTGAAGACAAAATGAATACAGTTTACACATAAAAAAACCCAAACACCAAAGACCAAAATTAACTCACTCCTTTGACAAAATCAAGCTACATGGAGGTTCCTTGCTAACTAAATTCTTTTGCTTTCTAACCTACAGGTTAATTAAGCAGCATCAATCCAGTGAACGGCCCCAGTATTCTGACTTGGTCCAGATGTGTCAAATCCCAGAAGAAAAGCCATGCATTTCAGAGTAGAAACACGTATTTGGATATCCAACATCTCTAAACCAACCAGCCTTAGTTCTTTCACACAGATAACAGATCATCTACAGAAAGGTGTCCTCTCACCCTGCCCTTCCTCTCCACATCAGCATGTTGAGCTTTCCTCCTACCCTAAGTCCAGACAAAACCTCTGCTAATCTTGGATCATCAAAATCCACATGATCCAACAACCTGTATGTGACACAGCTAGAATTAGGCACTTTAGAAGAAGGCTTCAAACTGGACAATTCTTAAGCTACTTGCTCATGTAAGAAGTATTGTCCTCAGAATTTCTATGAATACACATTTTATTTGACCAAAAGGCACCAAATTCCCATTAAGAATTACATTGTCCTTCAAATGTAAGACAGTGGTCTGGGTACATGAACTCTGGATAGAAATTATTTTAGCACTTGACCAAGATGACCCAAATCTGACAACAAAAGCCACGATCAGGCTTAACCCTAATACACAATCCAGACAACAGATATTAACTCTATGCTGACCAGCCACGTCCACACATATATTCAACTTAAACAACTGATGTATTAATTATCAAAATGTCAAAATTTGAATTGACATTACAAGGAAGGTTTCTGAGGATCAGGAGCTATAAAGGAACTTCACTTCTAAATTTCCACAGTTACAGAACAGAACCATAGAAAAGGACCAACACTTTAAAAATTCAAAGAAAACTTAAAATAGCGAAGTTGTAAATACATGGACATTGTCCTACTGTAACTACACCTCAAAGGACCTTTCCCAGTAGGTATTTCTGCTTGTATCTCAGCAACTGCTTACCTGTATCTGTGATAAAATAATGTTACTTTGTAAAGAACTTGCAAAATACAGAAAATTGACCCTCCAAATGAAACAGTAACAGATACTATTACTAACTTCATACACAAATTCCAGCATAGTCTTAGAGCTGTTGCACAACAAAGTAGCTCTGAGACAGAAAACACATCTCACCTCTACTAAATATCTCCTGAAGCTTCTGGTCGCTGATCAGCGCATTGATGGATTCTCTTAGTGAAGGCTGTTCCTGCAGAACCTGATTTTGACTCTCTGTTCCCATCTGCCAAAAACAAACAGTTTTTAAAAAGTATAATCTTCTAGGATAATAGAAACATTAGTTTTTACAAGACAGCTCCTCTTGGACTGCAGTCAGAGACTGACAAACAAGAAAAAAAAAGTAAAATTAAGAAAAATATTACTGAACATGCCAGGAGGAAGAACTAACTATGCAAAAGCTGTTGCAAAACTTCCACTGTAATTATCAGCTACACAGCTAGCTCTCCAATTAAACAATGTAGAGAGTTGTACTTCAGTACAACTGAATCAGTACTTTTCGCATGCAAACAGATGTCAGTGTAAGGACCTGGAAATGCAGGGAAAGAAACACAAATATGTGACAGGGCAGTGAAAGGAGAAAGATGGGTATGTTGGTGGAACAGTAAAAACTAATAAACCCCAAAGTAAACAGTAAAACCCCAAAACTAATCTGCCAAGCACAGCACAAGGCTAAATTTACATTTTATCTGAACACAGTTCAAATACCTGAAATAAACGTAATCCACTGGCATCAGACAGGAAACGTAAATGTCTGTCCAGAAGAAACTCCACTGGGACCACAGAGCCTAACCCCAGCTTATCTACTAGAGGAGTGAAGGTCTGTGATGAACAACAACAACAAGTTACCAAAATGACTGAGCATACACACAGGCCAACAACAGTCAATTTCACATGCTATTTGCAATTTAAAAAATTCAAACATTTTATTTCTCAACTTGTACCGTGCTTGAGTTTTAATGTAAAATATTAGTCATTATGTCTAAGCCAATAACTCTTGCTTTACAAGCAGGAATTACAGACAACTGGATCCACTTTTTCATTAGATCTTAAAGCAGAAATTAAAACACCAATGGTGGTATTTGGTTTTTCATAGGTAAGCACCTTCTGATGCTCAGGTTAAAAAAAAAAAGCTTTGGTTAAGGTTTAAAAAAAAAACTTTGGTTAATAGTTCAAACTATCTAACATATTTCAGATGTAGTCTCATGAAAGGAGTTGTTTTATTCTTCTACAGAAGTTAGCTGTAAGGAAGTTATACACTTATTAAATGAGAGCATTTTTGGCTAGTGTTTTGTGAAAAACTAAAGTTCATAGCAAGTGATTCACAGCAATTGATGTTCAAGATGCAGAGCAAATCACTAAAAATATCTAGTGAATTCAGACACCTTGTAATAGTAGAATCAAACAACCTTATAACATAACTTGCTGATGGAATAGGAAGTTGCCAACCAGAGTCTTTGAAATGTGTTATTTGTCTCATGCTTACACTTACATGATTTTAACACAAGTATTCATGATATTTTTCCCTTAACAGCTCTCATCAAGTTTGTTTACACTCCATTGTCCCGTACACAACAGTAGACATATAAAAATTTATTTTCTCAGTTTATGCAAAACTATCTCCTGAAAACAAACAGGACTACAAAAAAGAGACAATGAAGAATGCAAACACATTCATAAGTGATACATCTTACACAAACAAACAAAAAACCCAACAAAACCCATCATTCCCCACACCCCTGAAACATACCATCCCCTTTGTAATGCTAAGTAGCTGGTTTCCCATTGCAAATATATACTCTAGTGCTTTGACTAACTCCAATCTGCATTCCCAGGCAGTTATCTGGGTAGGCCTGTAGTACCTAGAGAAAGCTTCAATGCTGACATGGCTATCCAGAGTACAGAGGATAGAAACATTTTTTCAGCAAGCCTACAGATAAAGCTTCAGTTGTAGTGAAAATGGTCTGGAATCATTACACATTCAGCATGCAGACTATGGTAACACCCCCGAATCACTTAGATTTTGACAGATTTGGAAATCAACTGAAAGGCGTTGATCTTGTGTAAAAACAGTTTCCCAGATGAAACTAACTGGAGTTCATTCTTGGAGACAAGCTGGAAATACACTGAAAGGAAAACTTTGCCTATGGAAAAAACACTCTATACAGAGTCTCTGCTGTAAAGGCCTGTTTTTCTTCTGCCTTAAGCCAAGTGCAATAAAGAAATCTTCAGAGAAAGATGCAGTGATGAACTTGCTGCTATGAGCCCAAGTGCCTATTTAAAATACTAAATTCAAATTCTACCAAGGCACACGATCCTTGACAGGAAAAAATGTTTCAATGTACCCACGCACAAAATGTATTAAAAAGCAGAGAGGAGGATCCCAAGCAGCCCAAGGACTGTGGGAGGAGAAAAGAAACAAAAGAAGGGGAAAATAATAAAAATTAAACAACATAAAAATGAGGGAAGGATTCTCACATATAATGATCTTTCCTCTTCAGAAGCCACTAAAAGAATACATTAGGAATGCTCTTTACTATATACTACTCATCAGGATGCTTGCAGAATGGATATATTCATATACGGTAGCTAAAATATATTGGCTTTGTTTTCAAGCGTCATGACATGTAACTGCCATGTAAATAGCAATACGGTTAACCACATCAAGAAACATGAGAAAATTTTACATGTCACATTAGTTAATGCTGACAACAAAATTGAAACAAAATTTTTAGATTAGGAGTGGCAAATTTATGGTTTATATGTCAGGCACAGCACACAGTCTATTCTCTGCCCAAAGATGCCTTCTGGTATACCTATTTAATTGATGCAACAGCCTTGTACCAGACAGAGCTCTGGAGAGTGCTTCATAAGACCAAAAGGCTTATTCTCACAATTCAGAAAAGCCTAACATACCTGAAGTTTTAAAATAGGGAAAAAGAACCTTTTCAGATATATAACACATTTCTTCAGAGACTAACTTGTAAATATCACTTTTCTGTACAATATGTCATAGCAATTTCTGGGGCAGGAACTGGAAGCATACTGCCTCTCCAATGCCTTCCCAAAGACACAATTAAGTGCCAGTTAAGGAACTCCTATTACTGAAAGTCCATCCCCAAGCAATTTTTGAATGTGCAAAATGGTGGCCTGTACAATATCCAAGCCTTGAGTTTCACAGTGGAGCTGATGAAAACCTCTGAGGATTTAAGGGCTTCTGGTCAAATACTCACCAGTGCAGGCCACTGTGCCTGAGAGATTTGAGTCCCCTGAAGTATAACTGGATCATTTCGAGGTGCCCAAACCAATGATCCTTCCAGCAGCAACACTATAACTTCTTCAGCATGGACTTTCACCCAGGCATGTTGGTTCCAGTTACAGCCATCAAATTCCACAAATATCTGATTAAAAAAAAATTTAAAAGGTATTTAATCTCTTTTCAGACACTTACTAGAAAATAATATTCCTACAATCCTTATGCAAAATGAGACAGCAACTTTAGTAAGAAAAATCAGGTTAAGTATTGCAATGTTAATACTGAGAATACAACTACACAGCTATGGGAATCAAATTAACAATTACTAATCTATGAAAAAAATATTTATCCCCAAACATACATCCTTGGCCCCAAATGCTGCGTTTTCCTATACAAAATTAAAGACATGAGAAACGTTCATCCCAAAATACAGATGATGACCCAATGCAAGCCTCTTTCACAGTAGGATTTTTTAGAGAATTTCAACACTCTTACTTGGCACTTCACCAGACAGCCTGTATCAGTATGGGTAACTGACATTCACAGAAATAAATGCTTCAGCCTGCAAGGTTGGTGTTTGCAAAACCCACTCTAAAGCAGAAGTTTTGTCTTGTCTTGTACATTATTAAACTCCCTGAACAAATGCAAATATTTTGGATGGCATGAGACTACCCAGAATTACCTACTTGCTAGGTTTTTAATAATCTTATTTACAAGCGTAACAATATAAACCACACTACGAATCCAAATCACTATTCTGAGATATCACCCTCTTTTTTTCCTATCACAAAGGAGTACTGTTAAAGTCATTTGAAATTACATGGCAAGAATACTAAGGTTACAAATCTCATTCCATGTCCTAACAACTGGAGCTATCAAGTATTAGAAAAGTCACATTCCAATCACCTACAGAACTTACACACTTGCCAAAAATAATCAAACATGTCAGACAAACAGCAAAAAATTACTGATCAGTTAAGAAACACCTAGAGCTGGACAGTCAAAACAGGGTTTTGCAACCATTACAAGATCACTGGGAAGTGACAAGGCACACACGAGAGACAGACAGCTCTCTGCTTTACCAATAAATCCTATTAAAAGAAGTATTAGAGACCACTTACTCCTCTACCCCACTCCGCCCCCCAGACTTAAAAGCCCAAACTCCAAGGCAAGAATATGAAGTAACTCTCTTGATGAATTCTTGAACTGGTTAAGCTGCCCTGCTGAGAAACAGTACCAGACCATTCAAGATATCCTTCCACCAATTCAACAATTTTCAGCAATCTAGTGGAAACTAGACTGAACACCTTTTTGTTTTCAGTGGGCCTATAGCTTTCTTAATATTGTATTTGTGCTACTTTGCCAGAAGTCCATACTCCAAACACTTGGTGTCCCAGGCCTCTTAACTTTCATGGTATTGTAGAGCTTGCCTATGCATTAAAACAATCATCTCTCATACTTCTGTTCCCCATAAGAAAAGCAGTACTGTCCTTCACGTGACACATTGAGTTATTTTGCCATTAGCATGTACCATGTGCTTTTACAATATTAGGAACAGACTGAGATAAAGCTCAACAGATCTTTAATGATCCTGTTCTAGTAAACATTTTGAGAAAGAGGATAATACTTGTTTCCATTTAGAAGAGGCAAAGCTATTTTCTAATAGCAGCATAGTTTTTCCTCAGGATTTCTTCTAGATGCTCTGAAGATGGGACAATAACTAGGACTGACCTTTACTTTTTTTTTTTTTTTTTAACCTTTTTTTTTTTTTTTTTTTTTTTTTGTTTAACCACAAATTAATTTCTCCCCGCGATTNTTTTTTTTGTGGACTAACCACAATTAGATTACTCCACGTGATATCAAAGTAAGAATGTCTAAGAGCTACTCTCTGTAACCAAAATTTTACAGACGAAAAAAATCCAAAAATCTTTCAGAGGCTTTACTCAACCAGAAAGAATAAATAAAACCCAACAAAACCCATGCTTTCAAGTTTTATACTTCTTGTCTGTTCCCAAGATTTCTGCCCTAGAAAGGTGAAGATATTCAGCTGCACTTTTGTATTTCTATAAGCCCAACATGAGACTACAGGGCAGTAATCGAAACCATCCTTATAGGATACTATGAGAAAGGACAAACATAGGTAGACCAAAAAGTAGAAAATTAATTTTTCCAAGCCTTTATCACACCTAGTCCACATTATTACCTGAGAAGAGTATTTCCTAAACAGTGGTTGACTGCTTGGTGCCAACTCATCACTTCTTCTGACAGAATGAATTTAAAAAGAACTCTTTTCTGATAGTATATCATTACCATTGTCACAGCAGCATTCATTATGCATGGAAGAGTTTATGAAAACATTGAATATCCCACATTACTCTAAATTCTGCCTCGACTATTTTACACAGTTCACATTTTACAATTCTTGCATAGATTTTTGAGAATACACTATTTATAGACAGCTACACCCCTGAAACAGTATTAAGTGGAAGGTTACTGATGAAAGGAACTGGGGAGAGAACTGCAGTGCTGAATGAAGGTAATGAATTCACACACCAATGAAAATGCAAGAGTACTGATGACACACATGTCCAATGCAGTCTGTTACAAGAGCAGCTCTTCAGCTAGATCTTAGCCCTGACACACTTTCACAATTCAGATAGTCTCAAACACCTGACACATTTCCCTTCTGAAGAAACCCTTTCCGCATGGGTTTTTCTTTCCTCGCCTTCAACAAGTTAGGCAGCAGCTGGAGTACATAACCTCAGCTCTCAACTGCAGACAAAGTGTGCCAGGCCCTCCCAGGTTTGCAAAGCCAAACCCAGCACACTGCTTTCTGCTGACAGCCGTAGGTGCAGTTCTACAACAAGGCCAAAGAAAGCAGTATCACTAGAGGACGGATGTCAAGGAAACAGCTCAAAGCTGGAACTCTGCAAACAAGCCCAAAAAACTTATGGTAACCACTAATTTTAAAAAAACTAATCATAAAGAGAACTAAAACTCTTCACAAACGCAGCACCTCATTCCTGCTACCACGGGTCACTAAATCAGACACAGCCCTCCAAAGCATGCCAGCACTTAAAGAAAGTGCCTGCAGAACTGACACATGCAAAGAGAAACTCCATCAATACAGTTCAAGAGCTCTTTTTAGGATCTCCACCCAAGCATTTCACTGAGGTATACTAGAAATAAACCAGACAAATGCTAAAGAGTGCTTAAATACATTACATGAAGTTCAAATTCCTACAACTAAAAACAAAATCTGAGACAAAATCAAACAGATGAGCCTCACGCAAGACTCAGCCCTCACTATATATTTTCCTATATAATTCATGCTGATCGAGAATATTTGACATCTTCCCGGCAGAAAAACAAAACAAAACCCCCCAAAACCAAGCTTCGAGGCTACATGCATACAGATACACCAGCACCAGAAACGCCCCAGACGTATTTGTTTCACAGGTATGCTACTTCCAGCCACCGTACCGGCGGTGCCGGACCCCTCAGAGACCTGCCCGGTCGCTCCGCCGTTGCGCTCGTCGCAGGCTGGGCCCGCCGCTTCCAGCCCCGGAGCGCGTCCGGCGCTGCAGGAGTTCTCGGGCCGCCGGCACAGTTCGGCCGTGGCACTCCGCCGGCCCCCAGTCTAGCCCGGCCCGTCCGCGGCCCTCGCGGGAGGCTCGACCCCAGGCCCCGTCCACAGTACTGTGCGCCCCACTCCCACCCCGGGCCTCACCGCCAGGTCTTGGGGCACTGCTCCACTCATGGCCCTCACGGTGCCGCTCCGCCAGGCCCGTGCGGGCAGCGCAGGCCCCGGCTCCAACCCCGCCGTCTCGCCCTCTCCCGGCCCCGCCGCCAGCAGCAGCAGAAGCCGCTTCCCCACGGGAGAGGCCGCCGCGTCCGCCATCCCCGCCCGGCAAAGCCGCCGCGGTCGCCCGAGCGCTCCGGCCGCAGCCGCCGCCGCCCGAGGCACCGAGAGGCTCTTGCCCCGCGCTGGGCCCCAGCGCCGCCCGCCGCCGTCCCGGCGTGCACTGCGCGATCGACCCGGCCCCACAACGCCCCGCGCGGGACGGGCGGGACCCGGGCGGTCTGAGGGGCTGTCGGGAGGGACGCGCCCCGCGGCGGAGCGGGAGGTCGGTGGGCGGGCATGGACCTTGCTTAGAGAGAATCGCTGGCGACTGCCAAGTTCAAAACTGGAATTACCGCAGAAATCAAGGAATTTTAAGCTAAATTTCGACGTAAACACACAGAAGAACCAGTGCCCTCGTCTCAGGCTGGATCCCACAGATAGCATGAGGAACTGCTGCCGGCCCCAGAGGACTGGCAGCGCCGCACAGGGCAGGGTTCTTCGCTTTCCAGTGAGGCAGATTTTGGAAGGGGCTGCATTTAGGAAGTAATCAAGATACAAAATCAGTATGTGAATGAATTCAGCTGTCATGATTAGCTAATACATCTGAACAGTTATCATGTAGCATAGCACCTTGTCTTAAACTGTCCCTTTTCAACATGAACCACAAATACTTAAGCATCCTACAGTTAGAAGAATGACATGAGGTTTTATATCTGTTTCTGCTTGTGCAGCAAAGGCACAGTAGCAGTGATATATGCTAGAATAAGGAGCAGATGCTATACTCCATAGCACACTAGGATACTCTTGTAGACGTTGGTTGTTCTGTCACAGGTATTGTTTCTTCATTCTGGCAGAATCCCATTTGACACTGAATTAGCAATAGCAAAGGCAAGTTGCTTGCTTTCACTTCTATTTATTCAAATGATTGTGCCCAGTTGTTTTAAGCAGATGACACTTCCTCTGTTACTTTCTAGTTAGCGGGATACAATGTACTGACTGGAACATGGGTAAGGCAATTGCCCAATACCAGTTGAACAACTACACAAAACTTCCAGAGTATCAGCGGCATCAGCACCCAGTGCTCTCCTTCTGTGCTGTACAGCATCTCTGAGTTTTGATTTACTACACACCACTGGATTTGCTAACTCCCCTTCCCCATTTAAGTACGGTACCTACATGAAACATTACTGAATGGTAGCAGAGCCATTGTCTTGGATCTAAGTGAGTGCCATGGTAAATCCAAGATCAGTACTACATTCTTTGAAGACCAGTCTTTGCCCTCATGTCTTAAGTTTCTTTACTGAAACAGAAAGATCATCAGCTGCACACCAGAAATAGTACCACCATGTGAAAGATTCCAAGTGTTCCTATGCCCCGTCCGATTCCACCACCTCAGACTCCCATTGCCATGATAAAGCAGACCAGCATTTCCCACCTCCCAAGCATGGTGCTGGATATTCCAATGGCATACAGCACCAGGTGGGCTGACAGTGATAAAATCCACCAATACTAAGGGTTTCCCAAGTGTCATTAATGATTGACCCAGACAGCATAGGCCAAAAAGCATGAATTAAATTCAGTAACAACTTTTCTATGCTAATTCTGTTGCAGCAACCTCTATTTTAAGTTAGAAAAATTAGTTTCATGAGCTGTGTGTTAATTTCAAATACTATTTTACTGTGAAAGGGTAAAGACAGCTACTGCTTACTTAACTAAACTACATACATAAATGGCTGCAAAACCAGACATCACAATTTCAGCTTGTGAGAAATCAGGCAAGTAACCACCAACCTACATCCAAAGGTGTCCCTTAAGCACTGAAGATGGCTTCTTCTCCAGACTGCCACCTGCACAGCCTTGACTGATGGTCAATGCTACAGCATACAAAGAAAGTAATTTGCCAGAGTGGCTGATCCAGGGACCAATTTTGTGGAATTTACATAATTTGAGAAAAGTGGGACTGATGTGGACACTCACCTGTACAGGTTTTCAACCCTCCCTTTCAATACTGTATCTAAGGCTACCCCTTCCATAGACAGCAGCCACATTCTTTGGAGAACTTTATTAAAATATATCCAAGAAGTAATCAAACATTTTCTAATGAGCCAGGAGAGAACTGAAGTGAGGAAAATACCTGTACAGAGGACAGTGCTGTAAGTTTTTGTTTACATGCTTTATTTCAATGTTTCACAGTTTAATCATTGTCTACAAAAATATACTTCTGAAACTCTGAGTCCTCTATAAAAAAGGCTGGTCAGCAGCAGTGACTCTGACAAAGAAAATGTACCTTGGGATAGTGTGAGGACCTCCTGTAAGCAGATTAGTGTGGCTAGGGAACTCCTGCCTCACCCTGGGAGACTTCTATTCTTTGGGATTAAAGCTCTGCACTAGTTCTGAAGGAAGGCATTTAAAAAAAAAAAAACAAAAAAAAAGTAATTCCACTTCTGTGTACTGCACTACACTTGGGAAGGGGACCTGCAAGTTCAGTGTATCACACAACAGAGTGCTAACAAAGTGCTTGGCACTCAGGGAAAGAAGACCTCAGGATGCTTTAGTACTGGTAAATTTTTCTTTGAGCTACCCATTCAGAACAGCCTTTGTCTGGTGGTAATAGCTTCAGACTGTCAGCAGAGGTAGAAACTGCACACAAACAGAGTAATCCTATAAATGCAAAATTTCTTTGCATGTTCTTTGAGGACACGATGAGGATTCTGTTCATTTTTACCTCAACATTTTCTGCTGTGGCTTTAATCAAGGGGAAAATTACTGTCATATCCAATAAAAAGCCTACATCATGTTGGATAGAACAGAGCCACTATCAATGCTGTCAGCTTCAACTCCTTGGTACCCATAACTGGAAATATTTATTACATCATCAATCATTTAATTCCTATGCTTACTAGTCACTAGTGTATCTAGCCACCAAAAATATGAACTGAGAAACTCAAGTTTCCCCCAAATAAAATCTTTCTACTCTTTCCCTGCTCCGTTATTTCACTGTCTATAGACATACTTGCAGTTAAGAAAAAGAAAATAAATTGCCTCTTCTAAAAAAATAAATCTATCTTGCATTGTGCTCTAGAAAAGACAAGGTCAATGTACTCTGATCCTCAAAGCTCCCCTTATCACAAAATAATCTCAGACCTGAACCCCTAAGCAGGGCAGGAATTGTCAGCAGCAAATAAAGAGTAGTTATTTACAGACTGCTTCCCTAATGTGGTAATAGAAGATGAGTTCTCTGAAAACTTTTCCACACCTGCCCGTCAGAAGATCTTTCTGAGCCAGCAGCTTGTGAAATCTGAATTCCCTAGAAATTAGAAAATTCAGGAAAAGTGCTGATGTTTATTTTAGGTACATCTGCAATCAATGGGGTTCTGAGCTCTAGGCTTTTGTTCAGAAAAAGTTCTCCTGTAACTCATGCCTACCACCAGTCTCAGTCTGATCTGCTAAACCTGAGCAGCCAAGGAGGTATATGAATTTGAAGTAGAATCAGAATCATCCGCAAAAACACAGAAGCCAAGAAACTTCACTGAGACAAATACCTTATCAAAAAAGACACTCAGCACTAGAAAACTAGTATTATCTCACTAATACTAAACAGCTAAAGTGTAAAATTTGTAAAAAAACACCTGAAGTTTACTTCTTGACTATTTTCCTTTCTTGAATTGCTGGGGGGAGTGGAGAAGGGGAGGAGAAAGGACTGAATCACTGTATTAGTAGTAAGCCACTATAGACAAGGCAGTACTGGAGAAAAATTTTAAACCAGGAAAAAAAAAATCTGAGAACTTAGTTATTCTGAAATCTTTCCCTACCTTCCTAAACCGAACAGCCTAAACAGAGGATTTTGTCCATACTTTAAGTTGTTTTTCCAGTCTGTTCCCATCTGTTCAGCTTCTAGTCACAGACATACAACAGAGAGAATAATCAAGAGAGGCAGAGAAACCCAGACAATAGGGTATGCCTCCCATATAGCACCTACTTTAATATATCCAAACAACATGAACAAATCAGATATTGTTACATCTTGTGCATGGAAAGGCTATAACCAAAGTGTAACAAGATTAAATTAAAGGAAGACGTGGAATTAAAGAAAAATCCTCTCCTGTGGAACCTCTGCTGAAGACTCCACACCCCTCAAAGAAGCGATTCATATTCAATCATTTGTGAAATGGAGAAGACTTGCCAGCAACAATCCTGCCTTGGCTTCAGATGAAAAACTGAGAGTATCAATTCTCCTTCTAGTATCACAAAGCCTATTCATGTAAAACCAGCTGCTGTCTTGCATTGCCCTGCTGCCCTGCCCTGCCATAGAGATGCAGTATATCACAGAATCATAGAATATGCTGAGTTGGGAGGGACATATCAGGACCATGGAGTTCAACTCCTGGCCTTGCACAGGACACCTCAAGAATCCCAATGTAACTGAATGCATTGTCCAAAAACTACTTGAACTCAGATAGGCTTGGTGCTGTGTCAGCCTCCCTGGGGAGTCTATTCCAGTGCTCAGCCACCTTCTGGGCGAAAAACTTTTTCCTGACTGTTAAAAGCTGCCTTCTCCACCAGCACAGACAAGTTGGATGTTACTTCTAGATGATGTAATTACGCAAAAAGAAAAAAAAAAAAATTGTATCTTAAAGCTTAGAATTCTAGTGTGATGGATCCCTTGTGGATAAACACTGCCATAGACTATGAGGTACTCGTGTGTGAGGAATCAGCAACTGCAGCTGCACATTATTGCTACTTGCTGTCTCTCAGTGCATGCTTTTCCTATTTCTGCATTTTCTTACCTTTTCCAAGTTACAGACTCCATGGTGAACAATTCCGAAGCCTCACAAACATGGTGGCCACCAAAATACATTTGATGACATTTTAATCCCTTCCAAACTAGTTAAAAGGCTGGTTTTGACACTGTTAGTTTTAACTTCAGGCCTAGAACTGCATAGTGAAAACTTGGTATGGTCAAGAACTAACAGTGCCTGTGCTGTGCCTGTTCTCACAGGAAACGTTAATTAAAACAAGCAAAGTAACACAGAGAGCTTAGCCTGGCTGCCTTCTATCAAGGGTATAATGAAGACAATAGTCACAACTTCTCCAATTCACTAATATTTTTTCTAATATTCCCCATGGCTACTCTTAAAAGCGGTTCAGCCAAATTAAATTTAAGCTACAAGTCACAACTGAAAAGTGTGCACTTAAGTTCAGAACACCAAAGACCATCCCTGATCAGGTGGCTTCACTTTGATTTTCAAGCACACAAAGTTCCCTGTCACAGACAACTGAAGCAGATACATGGGAGAACTGA
Source organism: Nicator chloris (assembly GCA_013400495.1). Classification (NCBI taxonomy): domain Eukaryota; kingdom Metazoa; phylum Chordata; class Aves; order Passeriformes; family Pycnonotidae; genus Nicator; species Nicator chloris. The sequence continues at coordinate 75,506 of WAAE01010455.1, forward strand.
TTCATTAAGCCAAGGGGAGGCAAGGTCACTGCTGCCATGCCCCAGAGAAGGAGGAAGATTAATTAAGAAATTATAACTAAAAGGTTACAAAATAAAGGCAAGAGCTAAAGTCTGTCAGCAATGAAATGCATTCTCCTGTCCCATGTGAACAGGAAACAGTGTCTGTATGGTGTTAAAGAAGGTCCTAGGAGGAGATGCCCTCCTACTTTTTTCTGCTGCCAAAGGAGAGGAGAGAAACATGCTGCTACTGGTCAGCAGGAATCTCTCTGTCTGCATCCAGTTTGCTTGTCTCTCCTGGGGAAGGGGTGCGTGGTGCAGCGTGAGAAACAGGAGGGATCCCATGAGCTACAATCCCTTCCACCACTGGTGGTTCTGGTAGCCCAGGGTTGGCTACTCCCACTACTCCTGGAGGAAACCTAAAACCAACAAAAACACAGAAATTACAAGCTTGTCCAACAGAGTTATTCAAAGGAAAAGGAGCCACGCCCTCAGACATGCTGAAAACAAATTACTACTTCTAACAGAAAAGCTCTGAGATAGAACACAGGAAGTCTCCAGATCTGAAGAGTAGCAGTGGTATCCTAATGCCAAATGACACCTGTTTGCAGGCAGACCCAGACAGTCCAAGGTCACATACTAAGCATTTGAAAAGAGATACAAAATTTATCTCCAGTTGAAAATATCATAAGGCACTCTATGAAGGCACCTGGAGGGCTAGGAATTCCCTCCCCATCAGCAGGAGGGGTGTAAGCTGCAGTTATCCTTCACTGGGCTCCAAGACAGAAAAAGTAACAAGGTGAATAAAACAGCTAGATGCAAGATGAAAAACAGGAGAGTGACAGTCATGAATTGCTAATGAACTATTCTTCCATCACTTCCATTCTGCTTCCCTATGCCTTCTCCACAAATACATCTCAACTTCTGAAGGTGTCTCATAGAAGAAAATGTATTTCCTACTTTGCAGATGAGAGACAAACAGAAGGGAAGCAACCTGCCCGCAATCACTTAGCAGGGTTGTAACAGATAAATACACTCTGTTTAAACTTCTGAACAAATCCACTGGACAATGTCTCAGTAATGGTCCATATCCGGGCTACATGTAAGAAGTGCTTTGTTTATATAGCCCTAATGATATGCACGACTTCTAATGTAGAGTTGCAGTCCTTTTTTGGGACATTCAGCAGGCGTTCTTATATTAAAGAATCTCTTGGGCGTGTCTTCCAATGATTTGGAAATACTGACCGGTACGCACCTGGAACTAAATATGACCAAGTACATGTTAAATACTTGTACAGCTTCTGAAATGCTACTGTTAAGTTTTGGGAAAGAGCTCATATAGAGTATATAGGAACAGAGACATACCTGTTTGCAGGCACAAGCAGTTCTCAAACCCCTGGCCTACTTCAGCAGGAAGATATGCGTGGATAACCCACGTATCTCACCTGTAAGCTGCAGCTCCGTTGAGTTCTGGGTGGACAGTTGCAGGATCAATATTGGACCACTGAGCTGCTAACAGCAAGTACTCCTTATTAACACAGTTTCTCAAAGCATCAGGTATGTGACCTGCAAGGGCACCAAAAATGACAAAAAAAACCAGAAAACAGGTAGGAGAGATTCGTTCCCTGCAGCATTTACAAAGGAAAGTAGAAAGGAAAAGTGCAAAATCTTTTCATCCACCTCCACAGGATAACACTGGGTACAGGAGACTCTCCTCTAAGCATCTGGTGTCTGGGGATGGCAAGAAACTATCTTTTCTTCCCACTTCTATGATCATGTGAAAATTATTGCCACAAACTGCAATGCCAAGCCTCACCTTTTTCAAGAGACAACATGTACTACTCAAGGAAAAAAGCATACAGTAAAACTGTCACCTGAAGATGAAGGTAAAAAGGCTTTCCCAAGGGGAGCCACTCTGGCATTAGGTACAAGAATTCTCAGAAGGCAAAGATACAATTATCAACTTACACTCCAGTTCCAGAAACCAGTTAACAAGTCTAAGTTTTCAGAACTATCAGCATAATCCTTGCAGTGAACTAACAAAAACCCACTAAATAAGCAACAGCTGCAAATCTTCTTCATTACCTGTAATAGCTCTGCGGATCTCTTTAGCTGCATCTTCCCTGGATTCAATGGAAGCCTGTTCACTGTACCAGGCAGTGTGAGGGGTGCAGATAACATTGGGTGCATCTTTTAACGGCCCCTGAGCAAAACTGGGGGGAAGAAGAAGGTTTTTTTCAAGAACTGGTAACCCCATCTGTCCTTTTGGGCATCACTGTAACCCAAAGAACAACAAAAAAACAAAACAAAACAAAACAAGAGAAAAACCCAAACAACACAAAACCAAAAAAAAAACCAAACCACCAAAAAAAAACACAACCCACCCCCACCAAACCGGCAAAAGAACCATCCAGTTTAGGTGAACCACTAGATAGCAGCAGGCATGCAGGTACAACATTACCTGAAAGGTTCAGACTCATGCACATCCAATGCTGTTCCTCTGATTCTCCCCTCTTTCAAGGCTTGTGCTAAGGCTTTCTCATCTACCAGCCCTCCTCGGGCTGTGTTCACTAAGAAGCAGCCCTGACGCATCTGGAAGAAGAAAAATAGTATGTGCATTGAGAATGAGACTTTTCCTGGAAGCTAAATGAATCTTGGGAAGTCTACTGGAAATGAGCAGGAGTCTGCAGTGATTAGTTGAGGCCTGGAGGAACTAGGAGTGCTTTCACTGCAAAGCTTACCACAGGGGAAATGCCTGCAAGCAATGCTTGAGAAATTTGCTTTTAAAAACAAACAAACAAAACCACAATAAGGGCAAAAGTAGAACTCTCAAGTTCTGCACTCCATATTCATGCTACTATATTAAGAAAAAAAAGAGAACAGGAATCGCGAATCAAGTATCCGGCTACACGAAACTGGACTACAATGTCCAAACGTCTCTCATAAAAGCACTGGAAAGCATTCATAGACTAGTGGAGTTTAGCCTGAGACTGGCTTTGCAGTGGGCTTGGGCAGAGAGGCTTTGGCAGTGCTATGTAAAACAAGGTACACAGTCCCAGCTACACCACATCTAGCTCTAACCAGCGCAGTAAATTATTTTAAAGATAATTTGAAATTATGGAACTACCTAAAATATTCTTTACAAAGGAAACTATTTTGCAAGAAGAGCCAAACCTGTTCTTCTCTTAACGAAAAATTCTATACAGCACAAAGCACAGGCACCCGGATCCACACGCGCCCGGCCTCCAAAGGCAGCAGGAGGCACACAACAGAGGCAGCAGGATTCACACGCTCTCAGCCTCTGTGAAAGCAGCAGTTTTGGTTTGCATTCATTTCCACAGTGTTCTGTGGGGGAAATCAAGCTCCTGCTGCACCTGTTTAATAGTGAAGTCATTGATGAGGTGATGGTTATGTTCATTCAGGCTGCAGTGCAATGTGATGCAATCGCTGTGCATTAGTAGATCCTGCAGGGTTCCTACTCGTTGTAAACCCAAGGATCGCTCCACTCCATCCGGCAGATAGGGATCATAGAAAATCACGTTGAAGCCAAAGGACTTGGCTCGCAGAGCCACTGCCTGTCCAACTCGGCCTTCACAAAAGAAAACCCACAATCATCAAGGAAAGGTAAAACAAACTTTAAAGACAAGATACTGGGGTAGACTGGGAGCCTATGCTGAAGTTTACTGCCAGGGCCCAAGATATTGCAACCCTGGAAACCCCTAGGATTGTCATAGGGGTCCAGAGGAGGCTATTCAGTGCTGCTATGTAGCTAATTCTAGTTCTTCCCCATGCAATAGCCAGAGCTTAGTCAAGAAGCAGTTCTGTTTTCAAACCAAATCTAGACTCTGAGTCAGAGATAATAATCTGGCTACAAGAACTTGGAGAAGGAATTGGTAGCCACCTTTCAGGCAGCTTTGCTACTGATACAGAACCTAGCACAGAGGGAAACAAGTCACCAAGAAGAGCAGTATGAATGTTCCAATTCTTCTAACCATTTGAAATGAAAAAAAGAATACTCAATCCCCTGACATATACCCAACTATTGAAGATATCCAGAATAGAGCACTAGCATTCCTTAGGAGTCTGTATGTTTCAAAAAGAACAGTTGTAGAATTATCACTTTTCTCAGTATGTGACTCTTAGCTTCCCAAAAACATTCACAGTTCTCTTTTCAGTCTAACATTTCCCATCACTTACCTAGTCCAATGATGCCCAAAGTCTCCCCACGGATACGCACAGCACCTCCAGCCACCTCTCGAATCTGTTCCACACTTGAGGCTCGATTCCCTTCCCGCAGAGCCTGATGTAGCCACGTAACACGGCGATAGAGGTTTAAGATGTGGCAGAGGGTAGAGTCAGCAGTCTCCTCTACTGAGGAGGAAGGGATGTTGCAAACTGCAATGCCTACAAAGCCACAGAGGTCATATAAGGTTTTTAGCATCACAATCCTAAACTGACATAAAGCTCTTTAAGCACAAATGCTCAAAGATAATTCAGTACTCCGGAACTCAAGAAACACAGGATTCATTTCAGAACCTCATTCTACAACAACACAGATGTGACCAGCCATCTTTTCAATCCCCCAGAAAAATATATATTCCTTCCTTATAAATATCTGATTGACACACTTACCAGAAAAACAAACATACAAACAAACAAGCTGAAATGAGAAAACTGGGCCATACAAGTGATACAAGCAACTGACTGTTTTAAGAGATCTGCATTCAAAAAGATCCATTCCTTCCACAGACACTCCTGACAAATTAACAGGCAAACTGTAGAATAACTGAGACAGATGGCTGAGCTCTTCATGCCTCACAGTCCAGATGCTCACTGCAAACATCAGCCTCCCCAGGAGCAACAATAAGTAACTAACTCATCAAATGCAGACAGAAGCCCCAGGAGCTTCTCTAAATCCATTTGAAGTTAAGCTTAAAAATAACAACACATAACACTCCCATTCTAGAATAACATACAACCACAAGGACCATAAAACCCATGGCTACAACCATCAGGTAAATTAGTAACGCAAAAAGAGTTGAAGTCTTAGAAGCATAAATTACTGTCAGAAAAGGGAAAGATGGAACACAGTGTCAAAATCTGTCCTGAGCAGTCTATGAAAAAAAATAGCGGGAGAAGCTGAAAACATACCATTTTATTTCTGCTATCTTTTGTTTGACAAACCAGCCAAGAAAACGAGACGGAAAAATGGTCTCTTCCCAAACATAACCCTTGTCACTTGCCAAACTAAGGCAACTGTTGTACCTCAAAAGTTCACCACCTAGCTAAAAACTGGAAATAAAATCTAGGCAATGGTTGAAGGCATCATTGTTTTGTAAGCCTGGTCAGAGGAGACATTTGGCTAAACTCAGACCACGCTTTCCCATGAAAATTAGGAGTGCAATGGCCAGAGACAACCCAAATATCTGACTGTTTTTGTCTATGAAATTATTTCCAATTTTGCCAAAATGCCACACAGACAACTCAGAGGACATGAGTAGGGGTAATAGAAAAACCCAATATCTCTTAATCTCACTGATTAGCATCTCATTCAACTCTGGACAAGCCCCATGCATCCATCTGTTACACAGCCAGACACAGATTTGTGTCAGCATGCAGTATTATACCTAAATGTAAAAAAACACAAACACAGACAAACAGCCCTTTGGTGTGAAGATCCAGAACACACAAGGAACAGTATCTTACCTCCAAATGAATTAAAAGGCCTGGCTAAGCATGAAAATAACCATTAATGGCCCATGGAAAAGCAAATCACACCGTTGCTCCAAAGCAAAAGTGGCAAGCAACGGTCTGATGGTGAAAGAACTCTAACTCATTTCACCTTGGATTAATGAGTGTGCAGGGGGAGAAAATGGAAATCTTTGAATTTGAATGAATCAAAGGTATGGATGGTGACCTTAAGTAGAGAAACGTAAGACTAGGTTATGTTCCAAACTCAGCACAAATATGTAAAGGCTGGATGAAAGCCAAAGACCTTGACAGGAACTCGAGACTATTCCTTTGAGTCACCCAAATGAAAATATTCTTTTGACCTAATTCAAGCACTAGCCCAATACACACTCTTCATTTATTAGCAGTTCACCTGCTCTTACAGATCTGAAAATTGCAATGCTTGCCTATTTCAATTTTATATACTAATACCTGTATTTGATTTAAGCTTAGCAAGACCTGCATTACATTAAGGAAGCTTTCGAAGTAAAACTTAAAAAAGAAAGGGAAGGGTACTTAAGTGATCCATCTCACCTAGGCGGCTAAGAGGTCCAGAAGTCTCACTGCCATCTCTTTAATAAAAAGCACCTTTTTGTCACCTGATCCAGACACTTTTCACATGCTTAGGGTTCTAAATGGATAACTAATAAAGTTTTGTATCAGAATCTCCTTGCATATACAAAACTAAGAGGAAAACTCATGAAGCATTTACAGTCAGTTTATCCTGCATCAGCATTTGCAGGCAGCTTTCAGACATCAGTTTGCTCAGGGTCACAAAAAGACCAAAGTCACTTCACCAAAAGTTACATAGACAACATATTCAGGTTCCTGAATCCCAAACAACAAAGACATGAACATCTATAGCAGAGCAATTTGAAAACTGACCATCTTCCTTTTAAGCCACCTACCAGCCCTCTGTTGGTCAGCTTCCTAAAGATACCGGATACTGAGCAGCTCCAAATCTTTGTACATAAAAGTTTTTAAATGTACTCAGCTATAAAGCACAAAAACATGTGCAGTGTTCCATTTCACATTCAGTTCTGATCACAGCAGACACCTAAAGGTGTCATCATACCTAATTCTGCAGCGGATTTGATGTCGACATTGTCATAGCCACTGCCAATACGCACAATGACCCTGAGGGCTTTGAATTTCTCCAGATCCTGACGAGAAAGGGTAATGGTGTGATACATCAGAGCTCCTACTGCCTCATTCAGCACCTATAACAAAAAACAGTCCAAATCAGTATCTAGTTTGGTTACCTAAGAGGCAAAGCTCTACTTCTGAATCTTGCACATCTTCTTGCCCACCTTTTCATGGATTTCCTGAGTTGACTGAGCATCACAAAATGCCACTGTAGCAACATCCTTCAATATGGGCATCTCCACAGTGCAATCTCGTCCATCCAGGAGTGCAACCAGTGGCCGTGCTGGCATTGGGCCATTCACAATAGGAGGCCGTATGCCTATTAAGAAAGTCAGCAAGAGTGATTACATGAAAGACAAGAATTCTGGAACCCTCATCTGCTAGTTCAGTAAGTTGCTAACAGTATTTAGGAACAGGTTAGGCAAAGCAAAATACATGAATAAGAAATAAATAGGGAAAAGATGCTGGGAAAAAAAACACATCCATCTCTGCCACCCCTTAGATGAAGGAAAATAAGGCATCTATTATCAATAATAATATATTAGACGTGATCTACTCAGCAGCATGTCATCTTACTCCAGGCTCCTGAAAAAAGCGACAATCGCTTCACCTCCTCCCCAGGGACCTGCCCCCCCTCCATCCCAGCACGCCCAGATAATATTTCCCCCTTAAGTGTGCAGAACTCGTACGTCGACAGAGCCTCCGACAGTCACTAGCATCCGGCCCTTTCCAGAAGGCCGTAGGCAGCGCCTCCGCGGGCGGCGGGGAGCTGCTCGCTGCCGGCCGGGCGGACGCTCAGCCCCGCGGGCGCGCAGCGGCTGCGCCGGGTGCCCGCGGCATAGGGCAGGTGCCGGTGCCCGCTGCCGCTGCCGCTGCCGAGGGGGGGCCGCCCCGCCTCACCTTCGCAGATCCGGTCCAGACGCTGCCGCTTCACTTTGTGCCGGTCCATGGGCCGGGCGGGGCCGCGCCGCCCTCGGCGCCGCGGAAGGACCCGGGACCCGTCACTCGCCGCCCGCGCCGCTCCGCCGGAAGCGGAAAGACGCAGCTGGGCCCGCGCGAGCGGCATCGCCGCCACCGAGGCGCCGCGCGCTTCCGCTTCCGCTCCGCGGACCCTGCGCGTGCAGGGGGAGCGGGGCCGGGCAGCGCCGGGCCGGGCGCGTTCGGTAGTCCCGGGTCACAGCCGGCTTCGGACCGGCTGCGGCTGCAGGGAGTGGACCAGGAGGGTGACTGCAAAAAGCTGGGAGGTGGATCCTGGCATGTAGCTTCAGGTCTTCCCAGGAAGCTTTCTGTGCATGAGACAAAGCAGGGAGTCATTCAAATCGGTTCTGCTTGTGTTTTGCCACCTTCGCAGCCGGGTCTCCCACACCTGTCCAGTACTTTTGGGAGTGGATCAGCGCTGCCATACCGCTAATCCTGAGAATCCACTACATAAATCACAAGGACATCACTAGGCAGGTTCTGTACAGTATTGAAAAACAAAGTATTGAAAAACAAAGCTGTTTCTTACACAAACGTTTCTGGTACCTGGTGTGAAGTCCATACAGTTGATCTACTCTCACACGGCCCTTTTCTTCAATACCCCCCCACATCCCATTCAGATATGCCATGATATGTTTTAACAGATCTGTGTGCATTCCTCCTGCTCTGTGTTAAGAGTTGGGTGGGCAAAAAGCAACTGATGATTGTAACCGCCAGCTGGCAACTTTGTGTTCGGAGGAATGGGTTAAAAGGAGATGACTGCCGGTTCAGGAGGATTGTAAACACAAAGCTGAGAATAACCCTTGCTATACTGGTGTGAACATTCCCCTGATCATCTGGCATGAACCCAGTTTAATGGTGCCTGTGTCTCCCCTTTGCCTCTGCCAAGGGCCTGCTGTGAGGATCCCTCAGTCAGCAAGGGAAGGGCAATAACTTACTCTTTGGTGTTTAGCCATGGGTTTGTGGCTGTCCTGGCTCCTACCTCCCTGTGGACACTCACATCAGCAGTTAAACAATAGCAAAGTAAGAATGTTTGGCAAAGATAGAGTGCTTTGAAAAATGTGTTTCAAGGCCTACTGAGTTTGATGACCCTTAAATATTTCAGATTATTTAATGAACTGGTTGAAATAGTGACAAAACCATGAAGAGTGACTCTGACACCAGGAACCTGGAAGGGGCAAAAATCCACCTGTCTGGAAAGAGACAAGGGGATAGGCTAAGGAATATGAATTAATGAATTTGCCTGTAGTTAAAAAAAAAAATAAATCTGGTGCATGTAAGCTGTTTGTGGCAATCAGTGAGGCTACTAGTTTCCAACAGTTAGTCAAGAATTAATCCAGTGTCTATATTATATGCGGCTACTAAAAACAAATCGGGTCATTTTACCCATTTGATTGGCATGCCAAACCTGAGAGGCGAGCCTTCTAACACATTACCCAAACAGCCCAAGTCTTCTGGAGCACAATTGCCTATGGCCCAGGGAGTCTCCCTTTACATTTGTGCTGGCTGACCTTCATGTCTGTATAAAAACAACTCAGTTAAAATATCCCTGAGCGCATACAGGTATCCTCACCTGTCAAGGCTCCTGCTGATAGCTCTTCAAGTACTTTTTCAAGCTCTAGCAAGTACTTTTTTGGATGCTTAAAAAACCACAAGGGGTAGGAGGCAAGAGAGGATTTTTCTGAGGACAGACAAAGAAATTGGAAATCCTAGAAACCTTGTTGCCAGGGCAAAATTAGTAAAGAAAGCCTCATCTATCTGGGTACAGCAAATCTGTGCTGTGGTCCAAAGTCCTGCCATGTATCAGAATCATAGAAAAATAGCATATGCTCAGTTGGAAGAGCATTATCATAAAGTCCAACCCCTGGCCCTGCGCAGGACATGCCAAGGATCCCATGATGTGCCTGAAAGCATTGTCTAAACACTTCTTGAACTCAGACAGGTGCTTGGTGCTATGACCACTGTCCTGGGGAGCCTGTTCCAGTGCTCAACCACTCTTTGGGTAAAAAACCTTTCCCTGATACCCAACATAAACCTCCCCAACTCAGCTCCATGCCTTTTCCTGGAGTCCTGTCACTGGTCATGAGAGTGAAGTGATTGGCACCTGCCCCTCTGCTTCCCCTCATGAGAATGCTGAAGACTGCAATGAGGTCTCCCCTCAGTCTCCTCCAGGCTGAACAAACCAAGTGACCTGAGCCGTACCTCATAAGCTTCCTTCCAGTCCCTTCTCCATCCTCGTGGCCTCTTTTGGATGGTCTCTAGTAGCTTAATGTCTTCTTAATATTGTGCTGCCCAAAACTGAACACAGTACTCAAGGTGAGGCTGCACTAGGGCAGAGTAAAGCAAGACAATCCCCTCCCTTGACTGGCTGGTAATGTTTTGCTTGATACACCCCAGGACATGCTTGGCCCTCCTGACTGCCAGGGCATACTGTTGACTCAGTAGGAGCAGCTTGTACCTCAGTCTTTCCTGGTAGTCTCTAAAGCAAGTAATGCTGCTGATAAGATTTAAAGTAAACAGTCCCTGTGCTGCTGCCCTGCCGTGTGCCCATCTCTTTTACAAGCAAAGAGGAGAAAATTTACAGGAGTGATTAAAATAAGAACCTACTGGCTCTGGTTCTGTGTTCCACAGCACTGAAAGGCAGTGAAGGCATCAGCAGAGTGGGACCACTGTTCTTTGTGGCCTAATGTGGGCTTTGAGTCCTCTGTCTCATGGCTTGAATGAAGTCCAGTCCATTTCACTGTGGAAAGCAGCTGCAGGACTGCTGCTGAAACAAGGGGAAATAATCTAATCCACGTTCTTTAACTTGATTGTCTTAATACCTGTTAAAGTTACCTTCCCAGCCTACAGGAAAGTAAAATCTTTGGTTTGGTTCCTGTCCTGGTTTTGGCACAGATCAGTGGGAGGGGGCATGGCCAATACCCTAATATCATTTGATACCGCCTCACATCATTGCTGGGGGCAGAGAAAGGAACTCTCACTTCTGCGGAGAAGGGGTTCCTTCTGGTGGGGGAAAGCATGGTTGGGAAAAGCCAGTCTGTATTGTCGGACTTTCTGTGCAAATAATTTCTTTGTCTTACACCTTCTGTTATTAATATTGCTGCTGTTAGTGTTCCTTATTTCATTCCTGTTTCTTATCTCCATCAGGGATCTTTGCCTTTGGTTCTTCCAACTGAAGGAAGGCAGGGGAGCAAGCAGCACAGTTTTAGTGGGAGAACTAAATTGGGAAACACTCTTCCAAAACCATGAAGTTTCATTATTTTTCTGGCTACATTGAACAGCTACAAGCCCTAAGGCCTGGGTCTGTCTTGCGACTGCCAGATCCACTGTCCCGCAAGCTAATTAAGCTCCACTTGAGACAAGGAGAGACAATATGCATCATGGACATACCTGGATCAGAAAAATGGGCTCACAGTGCATCAGTTAAATGTCTTTGAATCAAAATACAGCGTAATGCACTATTAAAACTACTTACTTTGTCGACATTCTTGCCACTGAAAAAATTTAGACTTAAGGTAGCAGAGCAGTGCTGTTCTAAGGTAATCTTCTTCTCTTGAAAAAGTGTTTTTGCTTTCCTTTTACAAATAATTTTTCTTCTGAGCTGCTCATGGCTTAAATTGCTTCTGTCATCCAAGCATGTGCACACTAACCATTGCCTTAACTAGCTGGTGAAAAGGGACTTAGAGAGTCTCTGATCCAATATCTTTGGGCTAGTCAGTACAGACTCTGGTATGTCTATATACACCAGACATATATACTGTATATACCAGACATATATACATATATACTGTTCTAGCACTGCACCAACTTCTTAGTGAAAAAGTTTTTCATAGCACCCAGCCTGAACAACCCAAGACGGAATTTATGGCCATCATCATTTCTTGTATCACCTGCCATTTGGGTTTATCCCCTTTGCAGCTCACCTTTAAGTAGCTGTAGGGTGGTAGTAGATATCTCTGAAATTCCTCTTTGATAAGCAAGCAAGCCTAGGTCTGATAATCAATTTGTAGGTCATGTGTTACCATCTTGGTAGCCCTCCACTGGACCCTCTCTAGTTCCTCCACATCCCTCTTGAGCTTCAGGGGCAGGAAACTGCACACAGAAGTCCAGGTGTGGCCACACCACTGCTAAGCAGACATGAATAACTTCTTTCAGTCTCTGGCCCTGTTCTTCCTAATACAGTGTGGTCTGTGGGTTGTTTTATTCAATCACATCTTACTGGTATCCATGGCAACTTCCAGGTCCTTCCAGCAGGACTGCTTCTCATCCACTCCACTCAGTCCTCAGCCAGGAAAGATGCATGGGATCACTGTGCCCTGTTTCAGAACTTGACTCTCCTTCCTAAATGTTATAAGGCACCTGTTGACCCAGTTCTTTCATTTCTCAGAGTCCCTCTGGTCTGAAGCTATCTTGTTCAGCATGTCCATTGCTCACCCTGAATTTTTATCATCATAAATTTCTTCGTTCCCTTTTCCTTTAGAACGACTTACAATTATCCTCACCAAAGATACAGTCTACCCATTGAGCTGTATGACTGTACTTAACCAGACAGACACCTAAATGTCTCTGACCTTCCTGCTGTGAACCACACTGAAGCTAAAATACAAGAACAGCTTTGAATTCTTTACTCATAGGAACAAAAGAATAAAACTGTCTAAGCCAGAAGTGGCCAAGTATCCCAGGAGCTGAAACACAAAACTATGGGTAGCTGCTATGGATGTCAAACTGCTGAACTTTCTTTGGCAATGAGCAGCCAGAGCTGTTTAGGGCACTAGCACTCATGCTAGGAAATGGAGGAGGTTTTTATTTGGTTTTCCATAAATACAGACATCAACTTCTGCTGGGTTGTTTGCATTAGGTTGATATTTCTGTAGTGTACAGGTGTTACTATTAGCTGTGAATGTCTGTCTCTAGCCCTGTAAAGAGCAGAGTGTGGTGCTGTAAATATTAGCCCAGGCAGAGAAGTGTTTGCTCAGCCCTCCTCTGTGCTACCTCTCCCAGTAGTTGCCTGATAGTACTCCTGACAAATGACCAAGACTCAGTATCTTTTGCACTTCCCAGTAACATGCTCTGGTTTTGACTCAAGAAGGGCTGTAGCGCTCAAATCCTGAAAAAAAGCAGCAGAAGCACCAGCATGCTATAATCTTCTTAAGATTAATACTATACAAAATGTGGTACGGCAAAGTAATTAAGCACCTACAGTCAACAAAATACTTCCTTGGTCAAATCCACTCCTCACTGGCTGTGGAAGTCATGGATGTAGAGATGACATGTCTAGCATATCAGTGGAAGTGCTGCTTGCTTTAATACAGTGATATACTGTAATTTCCATGCAGAAGAATTCTCTCACAGCAGGTCTCTGCAGTAAGCAGGAGGACTAATCTTTCTTAAAAACTCAAGAAGAGGAGGGCACCACTGAGTTAGATTGTGAATACTTAATGTATTTGCACAGTTATTACCCTTTCTTTTGGGGTTTTCAGGCAGATGGGTAGGTCTCCACTTAAGCAAACAATTGACTTACAAAACGTTTGCCTCATTTTCATATGCGAATGTTTGACATGCATGTGTTGGACTGTAACATTTTCACATTGGTTAATTTGATCTTAGGATGCAAATTAAAACGAAGCATCTGTTCAAACGAAATACAGCTACCTAAATGCCATGTGGGGTCTCAAAGTGCCATCTTTCGTGTGAGTGCAGACAAGCAGCTCAATCAAGGTAGAGCCAGCAACAGGTAAGAAATTGAAATAAGCCTTCACAACAAAGCCAAAAGGAAGAAGCCTTTGTCACAAGCTCAGTCATCCCGTCCACAGACCCAAGAGTTACTTGGGGAATCTACTCAAAAACCAGTCAGCCTCTGTATCCTCCAAGAGCATTCCCTCCAGAGTGAAGGAGACTCTCCTAAATTGGAGACTTACCGTCTTTTACCCACGTACGCCCCCGAGGGTGCGCAGTTACAGCTCTGCTCTCGGTACTGAGGTGTGCTATGAATCAATAAACAAAAGCCTTGCGCAGCCCCTTCCAAAGCGCCCCTTTTGAAGCGTCCCTGCACTGCCCGGCCCCGGGACCAGCGGCTCCCCGGTCGCCGTGGAGACAGCGGCCGCTGGATGACCCCCGCCACCCGCCCCATTTCGCCGACTGCCGCCGGACCCCTCCGCCCGCCGCGGCCCCCACGGGCGGGTCCCGGACCCGCGATGGGTCGGGCCGGGGGCGGCGCTCGCCGCCCGCACCTCGACGAGGCGGGCCGGGCTCAGCAGCACCGAGGCGGGGCCGCGCACAGCATGCGAGCTGCAGCCCCAGCGCTCGGAGCCTCCGACCGCCAGCATGGGGCCGGCGCTGCTCCTGGGGCTGCTTCTCTCCCGAGCCGGTAACAGCGCCCGGGGCCCGGGGCGGGCTGGGCAGGGCGGCACGGCCTCGTCCCTCTCCCGGCGGGCAGGGAGCGGCATCGCCCGCACCCGGCTCCCGCCGCGGGACGGCCGCGGCTCGCACGGGCGGCGCCGGGGTCGCGGTCGCTGGGGTTGACCGGTGCTCCCCCCGATGCCGGGCGGGCGCGGAGCGCGTCCCGAGTGCGGCGCTCCCAGCCGCTGCCCCGCTCTCCCGGTCACCGGCTCCATCTGTCCCGGGCGCAGGCGGCGGGTAGGAATTCGCGATTCAAACCGGGAAAGGCAGCTGCTGCTTTGGTCCGAACGGGGAACCTCCGGTGTGATTGTGGCCAAATTGGAGGGACGCTGTGGGGAGGGAACCGTCTGCCCTGGAGGCAAGGCGTGAGGAGGCGAGAGGAGATGTCGGGAGCCCATCCCTGAATGCGGCCGGACGGGCACAACGCGGGGATTCATTCGCCTGAGCTGGTCCCGGCTGCTCCGCGCTCTCGCTGGCTTCGCCCAGAGCAGTTTTTGATACCTACCCCCCATGCATTCGCCCTCTGGAATTCTTAAGGCACATAGTTTTCCGAGACTATGCTCAGTTTGCCAAGACCAATGCAAGGAACTCCCGCAGAGATGCAGCTGATTGTTCTACTCTGTCTTCCACTACTGCCAAATCACAAGAGCTAAGGATTGAAATTATTCCTCTTTCCAGTTCATCTCTTGTTCGGTCTTCAGGGCTGATGTGATTAGAGATAAAGAAATTACAAACTGCTCTGAAGCATTCACAGTTTCTGTCTAGGGATGCTTTGCACTCAGAAAAAGCTGCGGCTTTTCGACTGCTAAAAGATGGGCTTCTGCACTTAAACGACAGTAGCAACTGGCAGCCACACGATTGGAAAAGATTTCCCATGCCATGGCCATTGCCATGGCCAATGCCAATGCTTCTTTGGTAACTGTGTTTAATAAAGGAAGGGCTTCCCTTCTGTAACTGTTGTCTCTTTAAATAGCGTGGTGCACCAGGGGCAACAAGATAGACATAACTATATGACAGGACATTGAAAAGAGAGAATAAAGGTGTATTGTATTACCTATCCATTTTTTTTCCAAAGGTATAAATAATCATAATGTGTAAATTGGTTATTATCTTTTAACTTTTTTTTTTTTTTTTTAAACTACAGATGGGATTCCCATACACATACATCTTTAACATGTTCTGCAACCTAGACCACAGATCTAGGAAAGAATTAGCTCTCTCGTTCTTTCATGTTGTTACTGGACTATTAAGACAAGATTTTAAGAAAATTAAATAACTTGCCAAACTTCAGGGCTTACAACAATGTGCAGCTAGTAAATGATGTTTATAGAGGAGGACTGTTTCAAGTTGAGGTTTAGAGCAGCTTCACCTGAACCCACTGTGCTGGATACAAAGCATTCCTGATGAGAGATTTTTCAGGGAGTTTGAAAAGTCATCATCAAAAGTCTCTATGTAAGAGCCAGGTGAACTACAGAGTACAATAGGTTGCTAGAAGAACAAAGAAAATTGTACAAGTGAGACAGACGTACCTAGATAATATTACTGGGTGGTAGGGAAAGTAGAAACTTCGAGAAGCAGGCTGGCATGGAATTATGCATTCTGCTGCTTAGAGCAAATAAAGTGAAGAAGCTAGCAAAAATGAAGTGAGTGAGAGAACAAATTACATGGGGAAGATGGTACACTGGCAATATGAGTTGTACCAAGATTTCCCCCTAATTTGTATGGATGGCAGACTGAAATAGTACTACTGCACTACTGCTGAACAAGAGAATGATAGGTAAGATGATGTACTCAAAGAACACTAAAGGTAGATGTAAGGCTCAGCACAGTCATTTCCTGAAGCCAGCCAAGGAATATTGACCTGAAGGGAAGAAACATACCAGCCTATATATAAATTTTATTAGAAAACTGTCTTGTTTCAAGACTTTATTGTACTTGTATTGTAAACATAGATTCATATAGTGGGAAGTGCTCCAGCCCTCGGAGCATCTTGGGGCCTCCTCTGGACCCACGCTAACAGGTTAATGTCCTTCCTGTGCTAAGGGCCCCAGGGCTGGATGCAGCACTGCAGGTGGGGTCTCACAAGAGCAGAACATATTCCCTCAGTCTGCTGGCCATGCTGATTTTGATGCAGGTCAGGACATATTTGCTTTTTGGGCTGCAAGTACACATGACCAGCTCACCCCTGAGAACCCCAAGTCCTTTTCTGGAGGGCTGCTCTCAATTGGTTCATCTCCCAGTCTGGACTTGAGTCTGGGATTGCCCTGACTCAGGTGCAGCACCTGTACTTGGACTTGTTGAACTTCATGAGGTTCTTATGGGCCAAGCCGTCATCTGCATTTTTGGCAAGGATTTTAGGGACTGGGTTCTATGTACTTTAATTGACTGCATATCAGCCCTTCTGTATGAAGCTGTTTGCATTCTTTGTTGAGGATTCATTTTATTATGCAAAGAATACAGATTCTTAAGCCTTCGGGCTCATTAAAGTAGTTGTTTTTATACCCTATAAATGGTTTTCTCAGTACATCTCTTAATGACCAGCATATACTTTAGTAATTGCAGCAGCACTGACTCACAGTACACAGTATGGACTGTGTACTTATTGGACTGTGGTTTTCAGTGCTGATACAGAAGAGCTCCTTCAAAGCAGGCCTCAGCACCCCCAAGGTTTCACAGGGATTTACTAGTCCCTAAAATACAGAGCAATCCCTGATCCTGGCCAAGTTGAACAAAATTATTTTGGAGGCTTTTATTTAACCTTTTGTTCCTTCTTTCATTTATATTCATCCTTTTTTTTTCTAAATGGAGACAGCTCTTGTTCCTTAACTACTCCACATGAATGATCTCAACAAGTTCTGTTTCTTGCAATGAGTCCTTTCCTTGTTGAAGACAATATCCCTGCAGAACAATAAAAAGGTGCTTGTGTGCCGTTCATCTTGACTGGGGTCCTAACAGTCTTTTCTCTACTTGGTCAGGAGACCTCATGGCTCTGCCCAGCAGTGACTGTGTTGTGGCAGAGCAGCTGTGCCTCTCCGACTCCAACTGCAATGCCACATACAGGACCCTGGAAACCTGTGCCCTGGCCAAGACTCACCTCCTTTCACTGGATCACGATAGCAGGGTCCGATGTCTGAATGCAGAGCTTGACCTTGGGAACAGCTCTTTGCTGCACTGCAAGTGTCACCGGCGCATGAAGAGACAGGAGCACTGCTTACGCATTTTCTGGACTGTTCACTCCAGCATGACAGATGGTGAGATGAAGTAATATAAATTTACAAGTTACTAGTAAGGCTTACCCCCAGCCCCTAGCTGAAAACAACCATCAAAGTCCACTTCCCAGCACAGTAGGTAATTGCTCTGGAACCATATCTCCTAGTAAAGAGGAGAACTGCTCTGTTTGACAAGGAGAGAAAACTGATCTGGTATGGGACCAGGCCTTCAAATACACCAGCAACCCTAAGAGACAAAGCTACACTGAGATAGTGAGATTTAGTGCTGTGAAAAATACCTCAAAATGGTCCTGTCTGTCCATAACTGAAAATGCATGTGATTATGACACATAGTGCCACGGCATCCCTAAGTGTTCTGTTGCTTTCTTTTGTGGGATGCTTCTACTTGACCTCCCACTACAGCCTGCCTGTGCTGCTCAGCTCTTCACACTTACTGAAGCTGAAAAATCCAAATGACAACATAGACCAAATTCCAGCTGGACAAAATGTAATGAGGGTTTTACACAGTAATAGCTTTGCATTTCCAGAAGAACCATTCTTGGGATTTGGCTTTGGATGAGACAGAGCATTTCTGAATTTCAGCCTGAGGAAAGAACCAGGCATAAATAAGAAAAATATCCATTTAATAATAAACAAACAAACAAACAAACAAAGCTGGTCACAAAGCATTTCTCCCATCTCCCACTGCATTAAATATCTTGTATCTTGCCTAGGTTATTTCAATTTGGAGACCTCTCCCTATGAGAATCCAGTGAATAAAGAACACTGGAAGACAGATTATAATAAACTGGCAGCTCTGGTATCAGGTAAGAATTGTAATGGTTACATGATATAATTCTGCCTTCTCTTATCTTTTCATGTGTTGAAGATTATTAAGAACAATTTGGGGTAATGGCCCCTTTAATCAGAGGAATGCCTGCTCTGGCTACTTGCCTAAATTTGTCACTCCTACCAAGTGTAAATATAGCCACAGATCCAGGCCCATGAAACCAGTAATAACCCACAATGATCCATTTTCTGAACCAAGCACCCTACTACGAACCAATTAAAAAGTACTCTTTTGTAACTAGTATAATTAGTGTCATACTGCAGGCACATAGAAGGACTGGTTTGCTTTGTTCTTTTTGATTTTTCGAATCTGACCATCAAGAAAGGAGTACTCTTGCTTCCATACAGAATCTTTTGGAGACTTGCTTCATGGTTTTTGTGTTTCTTTTGGCTTTCTAGGCTCACAGTTAGCAGGAGATGCAACAAATCCATGTCTGAGAGCAACACACGTTTGTAATCTGAGCAAGAAGTGTTTTCGTCTGCGCACAGACTATGCCTCCATCTGCACCAAGGGAGCAGGAAGTGAGGATGTGTGTGACCGGCGCAAGTGCCACAGAGGGCTAAGGAATTTCTTTGAGAAAGTTCCTGAGGATTTCACCAAAAGGATCCTGTTCTGTCCATGTCAAGATGAATTTTGTGGAGAAAGACGCCGTAAAACTATCGTTCCTGATTGTTCCTTCCAGTATAACACCAAACCAAATTGCCTCTGGCTTCTGGACTCCTGCTTAGAAGACCATATCTGCAAGTAGGTGAGGCAGCAGAGGATGTTATCCAAGAGAACAACATCGACACTGATAGTCTCATTTTCCTTCCTACAGATCCCGACTGGCTGACTTCCAACAAAATTGTCAACCTGTAGACATATCTCCGGATGGCTGCTCTCTCCACAACCATGCTGCATGCCTGCAGGCTTACATGGGGATGATTGGTAAGTGATATCCACAGGAACATACAGGGTGGATGCTTTCAGGCCACAAACTTGCAGGCACACTTTGATGCTATGAAGGACCATCCTAGTCTCCTGCAGGAGGTAGTGCTCAGTATACTGGTGAATATGCCTTACTAATTGATGCTAGTGCTCTCCCTTGCCTTGGAGGTAAATGCAGTCCAAAAAGAGCTCTTCCATGGCATTTTCTGCTGTACTTTGCCCCATCCTTGCCTGAGATTTCTGGATGCCTCTGCATCATCAGCTGGTGCAAAGCGCTCTAAGTGCTTCATCAACAGCACTCTGTGGGCTTGTGTGAACTAAATCATTGTCATTCCTAATGCTGGAGTTATGTCCCATCACAGCAGTGATTAAACACGGCATTCCATCACTGCCTGACTTTTAGACTCCTGATGGCTTGTTAGTATTGTGTGAACTATGTTCTCAGGACCAGCCAGAACATGGGACTACCAGCTGTTAGAAGGAAGGTCATCTTTGATTTCAGTTATTTACTACCTACCAACCTACTAAAACGTTTTCAGAGTGGCTGAAAAGAGGATGTAATGAGCAGCAGTACCTCAGAAGCTGTAAATCTAGATTATACTTTCCATTTTTCCAGATGACTCTGCTGGTTTTGTGCTAAATGACCACTGCCTGAGTGGCACGCCAGGGGTGTGCAGTATTTGTTTGTTAAAAGGTGCCTAGCTACACAGTTCTGCCAGCTACACAAGAAGCAAGAGTACCTTTTGCTGCCACATGTCACTACCACAGCTGAGTCCATGCAAGTCCTTCACATCCTAAAATAAAAATCCTTCACAATTTAATGCTTGCACCATTAAATTGCTTTCCCCCCATAGTTTGCACTGAGCTCTGCAGGTATGGTTCTCACCATTGCTTCTGCTGTGTACACATCACAATTTAATGCTTGCACCAGCTTCAGTTCTCAATACATCTCACAGAGTGCTTGAGCCAGGGGTAGCCATCTCAACATTTTCTCACAGCTCAGCAGACTTCAGGTAGGTTCATCAAGCCTGGGCCACCTAGCTGGCACTCCTGACCTCGCCTGGGTAACACACATCACAGTGGAAGGCTTCTGCCTCCAGGGCAGCATTTCCTTTAGTATGGCATGATTCATAATGCTTCTTTCATCTTGGGGTTTGGGACAGGCACACCCATGACACCCAACTATGTCAGCAACTCCAGTGTGGAGGTCTCCTTGTGGTGTACATGTGAGAACAGCGGCAATCAGAAGGAGAAGTGTGACCAGATACTTGGCATGTTTGAGAGCAACAAATGCCTTGGTAAGCATCAGTCACATCACAGAGAAACAGCTCAGCAGAGATAATTTAAATCCCATGGTTTCAAGATCCTGTGTTGCACTGCTCTTATGTATAGTTCTATTTTCTTCTGCAATATCTCCGTGATCTCCTCTGCAACCTATGGGACCAGTCTGGATCTGCTCTAAGAACTGTTTCTGTATCTTTTGGCAACATTTCTGTTGATCTCAAACACCCTTGAAGCTATTTCCAAACATCATTCAAATGAAGGGCACTGCAAAAACATCACCAAGGGGAGGTCAGACCTGCTGTATCCATAGGCTGCTGAGTAACCACATCTGTGCACCACAATTATGGGGTCAGGATTCCCCTCCTCGTCCTCTGTTTCTATACTCACCCCCGGCCCTCATTTACTCAGTCAAGATAAGTAACTCCTGACACAGCCTGTTACTAGATTCAGCATAGCAGTTGCAAAAGTCCTGTTACATGCAACTGTGTAAGTCTATATTTCTTTTATCTCCCTAGCATTTTAGCAACATACCTCAATGAGATTTAAATATTTTATGTTTGTAAAAGCTTTAAAAGGATATAAAAGAAAACAACATAATTACATAAGTGATTAATATTTAAACCTACCTCCTGCAGTTTATAAAAGCCTTACACCCAGCCCTATAGCCACACCTATAATTTAGTAATCTCATCCAAGATACTACAAACGTGCCCCTTACAAAATACAGAGTTGGAAAGTCACAGAGGGACCCAAAAGTCTTCAAGTACAATTCAAACTGTTTTTGCAGTCTGCTCAATCTCACAAGTAAACCCACAAGCTGACAGGCCATTCACAAAACAGAGAATACATATTTTCTAAATCAAGGCCACACAGCCTGTGAGTGCCTTTCCTAAAATAGCTTCTCTAGACTTCTGTTCACTACAGTCCAAGGTGTGCACAGTAAAGCAAAGTAATGAAAAGTAATGAAAAGCACAGTAAGACTCTTTACTCTTTGTGCCTCAGTCTTCATTTACTTTCTGTTTCAGAAAATACCATTTGGTCTCAAATGCACCTGAAGCAGACAGCTCTGGCAAGACAGGAAGACTTACTTTATTCATCTTCCCTAAGTTTCCAAGGAGACAGTGCCAGCACATCACTCTCTTCAGCAATGTCCCAGGTATGCAATGCTTTGTTGCCTTCACAAAGCAGCAAGTCAAGTAGCCTAGAGACAGCAGTTGAAAAACCTTGGATCTGGAAATATGTGACTTTGGACATCAAACCAAGGGATGCCATGTGCATGTAGAACACTGGACTACTCTACCTTAAGTTACTCCTTCCACAGACAAGCAGAAATAGGAGGCTGTACGTCTGGCCACAGGAGTTTCAATAGTCTCACATTAGTGCTCAGAACTACAGGTTCTGCAGCCAGAAGTTTGAGCATAAATGTGTCTAACTGGGATTCATCCCTCTTTTTTATTTCCTAGGTGGCTGAAGGGAAGACACAGCAAGACAGCTCCAAACAGAGCAGTATGCCTATGGCCTCCTCTGTATATTCTGGAGCTGCTACCTCCTGGCCTTCTCTGCCTCTGTTCCTGCCCCTGTTGCTGAGCCCACATTAATGTAGCATAAATGGAATCTTTCCTTCCCATATTATTAATATTATTCCATATCCAGGCATGTCCCAAGAGAAATTTACCTTTGGGAAACAGAAGGCTTTCAGACAAGAGGAATGGCCTTAACCCAGAACGGCAATCACTGGAAACCTCCCATATACTTGCACCCTGCTTTCCCCCTGTCAGGTTGCAGCTCTGCAGGTACAGTTCTCACCGTTGCTTCTGCTGTGTACACATTTTGAGTAACAGGCTAATGTTCCAGCTTAATAGGTTCAATCAAAGACCTGATTTCTTTCAGAATTTGTGTAGGGTTTGGTTTCTGACTGTAGGGGTGATCTGACAGCGTCTCTGACTACTCCACCATCTGGAGCTCATCCTCAGGCGTACAATCACTGAATGGTTTGGGTTTGAAGGGACCTTAAAAAAACATTTAGCTCCAACCTCCGTGCCGCGGGCAGGAACCAACTTCCACTAGACGAGGTTGCTGCAAACCCCGTTCAACCTGTCTTGAACACTTGAAGGGATGGGGCAAGCACTCCTTCTCTGGACAAGCCATGCCAGTGCCTCACCACCCTCACAGGGCATAATTTTTTCCTAATATTCAACCTAAGCATACCCTCTTTCAGTTTAAAACCGTTGTTCCGTATCCTGTCCCTAGAGGCCCTGCTAAAAAGTCTCTCTGTGCTTATCATCCCCCCTGATGTATTGAAAAGCCGCAACAAGGTCTCCACAGAGCCTTCTCTTCTCCAGGCCAAACCACATCAGCTGTCTCAGCCTTTCTTCATAGGAGAGGAGTTCCAGCCCTCTCATAATTTTCATGGCCTCGTCTGAATCTGCTTGAACAGGTCCATGTTTGTCACGTACTGGGCACCCCACAGTTGAACGCTGAACTCTGGCTGGGGAGGTGGGGTGGGGTAGAGGGCAAGAATTGCCTCTCAGCCTCCTGGCCATGCTTCTTTTTATGTAGCCCGGGCTGCAGGATGGCTTTCTGGGCTGCAAGTGCATTTTACTGACTCATGTCTAGTTTTCCATCTAGCCAAGTATCCAAGTCCTTTCCTGCAGGGCTGCTCTCAATCCATTCACTCCCCCATTCTGTACTGATATTGGAGGCTGTCCCAAACCAGGTGTGGGATCTTGCACTTGCAATTGTTGCACTTAATGAGGTTTGTTGGTATCCACTTCTCAAGCCTATGAAGGCATAGAGTAGAGCATATCATTCCAAAGACTAGAAGCCTGTGCTTCAGGGTGGTTTGCAAGCTCAATAAACATACATGTGAAGTCCCTAGTAAACACCATCTCTGGATGACTCTCAGTTCCTTTTCAAATCCATTCTTTTAAGTATATGAAAAATACCAGACCAGATCAAGAACACTGTACTAGAGTTTATGCGCCATTCTGTTTTGTCCCTTCAACATATACATAATCCATTATTGTGGCTAGCAACACACTTGGGATTTGTTGTTCAAGATGAATGGTGCTTAGCTTCAGTGGATTTAGGCTTATCTAACAAAAGATGATCTTGCCTGGCCTCAGGACAAGCCTTATACGTAACCCTTAGAGAATGCATTTGGCTCATTGAAGGTGCATTGACCACAAAACCCTGGGACATTCCGTTGCAAAAATCTCCTTGTCTCTGTCCACATATTCAAGTACCATTGTCCCCTTTCAGCCACCTGCCCCATCCTCCTCCTCTGCCAAGCACTATTTCATGATCTGTTTATTCTGAATGTAAATGTGTGCACTGTGTAGCTGCTGTTAGTTTGTACTATGTTTGTCTTTTAAAATGTGGTGTTAAGTGAATATTGATTTCTGAGCATAGGTTAACAGTCTACAATCAATTGTGTGCAAGAGTTGCCTCACCAGCCAGCCTACATTTTCAAATAGCCGGAAACTCAGCTCAAAACAGCTCCTCCATGCACACATATAGTGCCCATTGCTCATTCTGAGAGGCAACAGATCTGAACAATACTATACACATCCAAACATGATTATAATCCTGAACGGAGGCAGAATAGCTGAGCATTTCTTTTTATCCTGTGTTTTATCTGTTGCCAGGGAAGCACCACCTAGGTAATATACTGTGGTTCCCAGTCACTGTCAGACACCTTATTACAGAATCTTACATCACCGTGTGTATCAAAGTAATTATCCTTCTGCAGTGGTAATATTTCCATTTCCAATTCCAGACTTCTGTTTATTTCCTAGGCAGGTAGAGCAAAGAAATCATGCATGCAGTGGCATCATCGCCTCTGTCACACAGAGGAGCAATGTATTATTTACATGCAGTAGGAACAAATATGTCTTCTTAATAAACAGGAGTACTAATGCTGGTATTTCTCATTACCAACTGAAATAAGGCTATTTGGAGCAAGAGACACCACTGTTTCCACATGTTTGCTACCATCAGTTAGTAAAAACAGAATCCGTGTATCCCTAATATAGTATCTACATTAGACCATCCTCCAAATGGTGGTACTTAGAAATGTGTCAAGACTTGACTATAATGTAATAGCATCTGTCATCTCTGGAAGTTAATGGAGAGTGACAGGGAAGAAGAAAATGTTATTCTTTCCACTATTCCACACAACAAAGAGTGTGTGTGAATAATGGAGTAGATTTCTGAGTGATCTGTACCACGCACACTGGTACACAATGTACTGCATTGATTTTCCACTCATCTGCGCTGTGATCTTTCCTCTGTCCCAAAATTAGTGCTGTAAGACAGGTTGATATGGAAAAAGGGATTAGCATTTTCTTGTTCATGTTTAGGGCACTAAATTCCTACTAAGAAGGTTATTGATTGCAATTGCAGTCTTCTGTCATATCCTGGATTGTACAGGAAAATGCTTGACACTCGGACGAATCATGCTCTAGACTGAAATTGAAGCAAAAATGTCAGTTTGTTGGGTTTTTTCCCAAGTGTCCTGTGTCCCTTTTTCATGGACTCTTACATACATAGCTGCTTCTTAGCTTGCTCATCAATAACTGCAAGCAAAATTCACTTCCACCTACACCTTTGTTCACAGGTACTCACACTGTTGTGAGTACAAACCCATTTTCACTTAGACCTTTCTAACACCTGATCTCGAAATATCACGGTTTTTCAACTACATAGCATATATACATGCACAACTTCACTGCTACTGGAAATGTCATGCCAGTGTCACTATCAGTTCAGTTCTGTTAGCACCACCAATGTTCCAAGACTGGCACATTTCCTAAACCCATTCAGAACAGCTCAGCTTACTAACTACAGACAATTAACAACCCCTCCTCAGCTTCTCTTCCCAGAAAGTGGAAAACAACATCCTGTGAGCACCTGTGCTCTCACAAAAGATAAGCCACAAAACACAAAAATAATCCAATAAAAATTCTCTATCCAGACAGTCTTAACAAGGAGCATTCAGCAAGCATATACGAGGACGGAACCTTCTAATTAATGTCATGTAGACTATTTTTAAAGAGTAAAATAATGCAAGGTCTGACTAATAAAATTTATCTTGCAACTCTAGAAGTCTCCTGCCTTCCTTTGCATTTTGTAGAAGCTTCAGTCCTTGTCTCCACTGCTGGAGGCATTATGGAACAGAAATGTAAAGAACAGAGTTAGAATCTCTTACAAAGCAATCTTGACAACTTTTACAGATATCATTCACTGTCAGGTACTTCAGATGTGGCTTCTAGAACTCTGATGGAGCTTTAGATCTCTTAACATGATCTACTGTGGCATTTACAAAGGGCATTCATATAGTCCTTCAGCAGTGAGCTCAGCCAACTGTTAGGTAAGTGGTTTCTTGTGACAAGTGGGAGAAGCAATTCACATTTCTTGCCCAAGGTCATAAGCAAGATGATACTAGAGATAAACCTTGATTTTACAAGTCCAGAATTAGTGTCCTTGCCTCACTCAAATCATTCCCATTGCCTCCAAGGAATGCCTGTGTTTAGTAAGAATCAAATGGCTGCAGTTTTCCTTTTAGGTGGGGGAGCAGTATGTTATTGCAGATGATGAAAAGCTAAAGCACTGTTGGCTTCAAACAGTGATTCCTGGCTACAGATCCCTGGCACATCTCTCAAAATCAGCTGACAATAAAAGGTAACTTTCAGTTGATAGGAGAGGGCTACAGGTTCAGCATCTATGAAGTATTTTTTTCAATACATCCTAAAAATCATGTCACTATTTGCCAAAATGGTAGGCAACTTTACACAAGAATAAAAAGGAGAATTGTCAAAGTAATCTTTGAGGTGTCCATGAACCAGGCAAAGCTTTTGGGGACAACAGTGGAGAAAGAGGAATCCACCAACACTGCTGAGCTCCACAGGATCATTCAGCACTGCTATGGAATCACAACCCACAGCTATTCCACAGCTGCTTCTCCCACTGAAACAGATCCTGGTAAATACAATCAGAGGCTAATCACTTCTACCCCAGGGATTTTGTGGCTGAATCTTTTTTCATTTGAGGCAGGGTCGGTTGAGGTTGAGCTTGGTTAGTCTCTAAATGGAAGCTCTTCTGATAGGTGATTAGCTGTCCTCCAGGAAGTGACTTGGTGTTTGGGTTTCTTGCAAACCCCAGGGTTAGCAGAGGTCAGGGGATGCTGCACTCTCTACAAGTGCCTCCATGAAAATAGCCCCACATACTTTCCATTAACAGCTGATCACCTCCATTATCCCCAAGCTAGGAGGAGATGATCAGCAATTGTTAAGTGCTTGAATCAGACTAATAGCTCACTGCTAATTCCCCCAGTAATGGGAATCTAAATTCCTGGTAAACAAACGGACTGCTTTTCACACACAGGGATGAATGCCAAAAGCCTAATATTAGAGCTCTGGAACTAAAGCTTTTAGAGCAATCCTGTCCACTCGAAGATGTTTAATGACATTATGTACTAAATAATTAGAAAATGAAGGCCCGCTTGGATGCAATGGGTTACTGTCTAATTAAGATGACAAAAGGGCTCTACCCTTTTTTAAACAAGTTTATACTAAAATGGTGTGCTCGATAAATGGCTCTGATAACTATGTCTTTACCTTTGGGCAGAACAAGCAGACATTAAGCTAGCACAAAATAATTGTGTGATTCTTGGCTCATCTTTCTTCCCATTGGTCCCACCTGTTTTCCTGTAAGGCATGTGATTCAGCTGTTCTTCTCCCCCATCAGATGACAAAATTTATTAAGCAGCACTCAAATCACTTATCCTGATGCAGAGAAAATCATCTTTGCCTTTGCTTTACTGTATGGCCAGAATAACAGAGTTCACACCATGAGACGCTTGAAGATCTAAGAGGTATGGACTGGACCCTCTAGAAGCACTTTGCAAGAATAATTGCCAGAGAGCCTGAGAACACAAGAGAAGATTATTTATATACAGAGATACTTGTAAAAAGACTAAGAAATGTGCTACTGATAATAGGGCTAAATCAAAATACATTAGTAAATCACATGACATCCTTATCTCCAAACTGAAGAGACAGAGTTTGAAGGGTGAACAAATTGGTGGATAAGGAATTGGATGGATAGATGGATGGATGCAACCAAAGAGTTGTGGTCAATGGCTCTATGACCACACAGGCTGAGCAAAGTGCCACTGTACTCTCCTCCCTTTCACCTTTTTTCCCACCAGTCTAGTACTTAAATTACTTTATCTTCAACGTAAGTTTGCCCATTAGATACTGATTATTATAGGTCACTAAGCTTCACCGCAAGAAACGGAACTTTCTTTAATCATCTGCACACAGTTACTTGTTCTCCAGCTTTCGAAATCCTCAGCTTCTTCCTTTTTTTTCCCCTCTCCCTAAAGAATCTTTTGGTTAGCTGAAGTCAATTTTGCTAAGTGCTAGTGGCTCTAAGAAGCTTGTTTTGTCAATGATCCCCAGGGCTCCATTATGTTTTCAGGGCTACAAAACAGGAATTGCTCAGTCTTTTGGTAGAAATGTGAGATTAGCAGCTAATTTTTCCAGCCACAAGCTCTTTGTATTTCACACCCATCATTTGAAATCAGAGTATGTGCACCTGTTATGATAATTCTAGCAAAAATCAGCTAAGAGATTTCCTATCTTTTTTCCCAATTTCAATCCATTCTCATGCAAAAAATTTAATGCACAAAGAATCCAGTTCCACAAAGACACTACACAACCAATCGCTATTCTACTCCCAACAGAGAGCTGCAGTGGCACCACAACAGAAGTTCTGTTGTGCACTGAACACTTCATTTTTAATATGCAAATACAAATCACAGTGTAAATGGAACTAATACAAAATTACAAATCACAGTGAAAATATCAGTTTTATATACATTTTGAACACAGAAAGGCCCTGAGAGAAAGATTATGATTTGTCATGAAGCAATTTACTAAAATATTTGGAGGAATATCTATTTTATTCATACTATGTAGGACATAATAGTCCCTCTACAAGGTTGAAATGCTAACACTAAGAGCTCAAGGTTGCCCTCTATTCTCAAGCATCACTGAGTTACATCTTCCATCTGGTAAATCAGGCACAATAAAATGGTAATGAAATGGAAAAGATGATGAGTTGATTGATTTACTGGACTATTTTTCATTTGGTTTTGACTGATCTCAGTTAGCAGATGTCACCAGGAGTCCTGCTATTACTCATGACAGCACAGTATTGCTCAGGTATCCACCCAAGTCTGTATTTAATTCAGATTTTCAAGCATGAACTTTTCAATTCAGGTTCTAATTGCCTATGTTAAGGTATTTCCAAGACTCAGTCTAATGCCCTGTTTTAATTTTTCTTCTTCAGATGTCATAAGAGAGATGCTCCAGTCCCACAGCAAGGGAAAGCAGCTTCCCGCAGCACCTGTCACAGGATTTGAAGCTCCTACAAAGGTAAAAATGTGAGAGAATCCTGACTTCACATAATTTTTCCTGAGACTCCCAACCTTCTCCTAAAGAAAAATGGGCAAACACATATGTGGCAACAGCACACATAATGAACCCAAAAAGCTGCTCATGATTAACTTCTTCAAACTAGTGTCTTTAACTTACTAAGTGATGTAAAAAAGCATGTATTTTACTTTTTTCATATGTTGACATCAAAATTTCCCAAACTGAGAACTTGTGGTTTGTAATTTTGGCAACATGGTTTCATAAGCAGATTGCCTATTTCAACCTAGCAATATTTTTAGCTTGAATTAAGTCTCTTATATTTCAGTTGTTTCATAACCTGAACCATACAAAATGACCCATTTTCCTCAGGTCTTCATAGCCCATCTTTATCTCAATTTACACTTTTCTTGGCAGCCTCAAATCAGTCAAAGGAGCTAATAGTCCACGGAGAAGGAAGGTTTAGAAAAGCACCCAGTCAGTGAACCAGCTCTGGACAGGCTTCCCAGCAACACAAGCCCTGGAAAAACAGGCAGAAATGGAGACAGCAGAAAGATAAACTTGCTTCACAAGGTATTTAAAAGGAAAGTCAATCCTTTAGATGGTCTATTTTACACAGACTGACCTAATCTGGGCAAAATATAACAGAAGGACATATTTCATAACACAAACAAGTGGACAGCTTCAAGCAGGGGGCTCTTTTTCATCCTAATGCAGATGTCAGTTAATTAGAGTAGAAGGTTATGTCATTAGCAGCCAAATCAATATAAAAGGAATTAGGAGCTTGAATAGCAAGCTTTCCTGCTTTCCAGCACAGCACCCGGGGCTGTATTTAGCTAAAATTCAATACACATTAGCGGACAATCAGTGTAGTCTTGTGTAGTCTTGTATAGGGATGTCTTCTTGAAATATTTTAATTGGACTCTCTAGTGTTATCAGTGCTAAACAAGATGTCAGATTAACGTCGATGCCTTCCCAAATGGGACCAGCAGCCCACAGGCTGGAGAAGCACATTTACTTCTATTAAAACCTCACTGGTTTTCCAACATGTATTAATAGTATTATTGTCACAGCTACCTTAAGAGTGTCTGAAAAGCATCTTTACATCCAGCTGCTCCATCCTGTAAAACTCAGCAGCCCCTATACCAGCAACAGCAGCTTTACCCCTTTTGGCCATTTCAGTGCCAGGCTTCATTACACAAGAGCCCACCAGTCATACCAGACCGACAGTTCTTATTCTGTATTTAACACCTCTGCAGAGAATACAAATCTAAATTGAAATCAGCAAATGTAAAATACTCAACTGAGAACTCGTGCAACTGGTATGAGATTTGACATGGCAACATTACATGTTGCAGCATACACTTCTCATGACAAAACTGAAACCACTTCCCATTCTGTAGCAACACTGTCTTAGTCCCCTAACCAGAAAGTTATTTTTACTGTGTTGAAATTTATCTTT
The DNA here is from genome assembly GCA_013400495.1 of Nicator chloris. Taxonomy (NCBI): domain Eukaryota; kingdom Metazoa; phylum Chordata; class Aves; order Passeriformes; family Pycnonotidae; genus Nicator; species Nicator chloris. The sequence continues at coordinate 105,926 of WAAE01010455.1, forward strand.
AAAGGCAGCATACAGAAGCTACACTATAAATTTTCTGCACCATAGAGTGGATGTTGCAAAACAAAGTAAAATCTTTCCTCTGAAATGTTTTATCTAACAAGATCAGAAACAAGTAGACCTACAGAAGGACAGTACTCAGCTTAGCGAAAATTCTTAACGTTATATCAATGCAACCTGAGTAGCTTTCAAATGTCATATCACTTTCATTCTGTGTCTCGGAAAAAACATGAAGCCATTATTTTTCCCCAGTAATAAATCATCTAAGCAATCTAGTACTTTCTGTAATGGAAGAGCTATACACTGTATCTTCCATTACCTTCGAGTTTAATTAAATATTCCTTGAATAAATCTTGTGCTTACACTCGTGACATGCTACCAGTGCAGACTTCTCCATTTATAAATTGCCTGGATTCAGTCCAATCATCCCTGCTTATTCTACCTGTCACTCACTGAAAACTCCAGACTCTCAGACTCAGTCCTCCTTGGACCCTTCTTTGCTAGTTTGATTTGATATGTGTGTAGAACCGAATTAATCCTGTGAGCTAGGTACCAACATACCTCTTGTAGCTTGCTTCTTTGGAGTGGCCAAGAGGTTGAAGGAGGACAGGACACCAACATTTTTTGAATTGAAACTACTAGAAGAAATTCAATTTACTAAGCAGCAGCACAACCACTTGATTTCAGTTTTCAGTTAGGCAGAAAGCATTGATTCAGTGATCATGAAAAGCCTCCTCTTTGCCTTTGAATACAGAATATTCTTACTCCTCTCCCTTAACAGCGCAACAGCAGTGTGGGAAGATGACTTCAGACAAATATTGAGCAATTTTAAAACATAGGTATCCTTCAAATGGCTTCAAATAGCCCACTGAAACACCATGGTGATTTAAGCTAACCTGCTTTGCTTTTAGTGATAACCTACGAGAGGAGAATGTATGTTCAGCTGCCTTCCTTCAGCAGATGAAGGGGCATCTTTCAGAGAGGATGCTGTAGTAGTGTAAATCACTATTAACTTAATGATTTCAGTCATCTGACCAAATGACACTATGCAACCTTGGAAGAAATGGCCTCAAGTGCCATAAGTTATTCCAGATCATGTCAACACAGAATGAGGATAAGCAGTAAATCACATGCCACTGGGAGAAAACCTACATAAAGTGGTATTTTTCTTTCCTGAACCAAGGCAGTTACCAGGAATTGCTGTAAAGTTGTATTTTGATATATGCTTTTGGTTACCGAAATCCATCCTAACTTTTCATGGTGACAAAAAAGTAATCTACCTTTATCAAAAACATCCCTACAAATTCCCTTACATCGCATCTCCATTACAGAGATACAATCTAGTGGGCTTTTAGGGGATTTTATATTTCCTGCTCACAAAAGGGAGGAAAAAAGACAACCCATACACATATATAAAATACTTTAACAACCTCGGCATCTACACAAAATTCACAAAACTCTCTCAGAAATAGTTTAAAAGCATGAATTACAGAAAAGAAATACTTCAATGGGTAGAATACTGAACATATCAATGTCAGAGTTAAACCGGAAGTCCTTATTACCTCAATTTCTGTTGACTTGTGGAAAATTTATAGGAAACAAGCTGTCACCAAAGTGACTATAGGGTTTTTTGGACTTTCTAAAGCATCATAATGCACCTAGCACCAGACAATTTAGATATACTAAATTCTGTTTCAGAACAGCATCACTCTCAAATAAAGAAAATAAAGTCAATTATGTGCAGAACACACTTTAGAAATACTTGACATAATTTTCCTGAGTATGTCTAGCATGATACACTGATACACCAAGGAAATAAATTTTGCATTTGTATCAGATCTGCTGACAACAGAAAACACTTCTGCAGCAACTCATCAACATGGTAGAGGTCTACATGCACACTACTTTATCTTCCATCCAAATCAGTACACCTCAGTTAACAAGCTAGCAATTTTAATCGAATTAGCACAGGTTAAAAAAAAGCCTTGTAATCTAGCCCTGCTGTTTACTTGGATACTCATTATGTCCTCAGAAATTCTTCACTTGAGCAAGGCTTGCAAATCATTATGTTCCAAAAGAACTGGTGAAATTTCAGGAGTCATCGCAACTATACTGAAAAGTGTATTAAAACTCATTTTACCACCACAACAGTAGAAAATAACCCGCTAAAAACCACTTTAAACTTAATTCTAACAACGGACTATGAAGCAGAAAGAAAATCACTTTCTTAATACCCGCACCAACTTATGCTGGGGGCCACCCAGCTAGGAAGCTGCTTTGCAGTAAAGGACCTTGATCCTGGAGGCACCAGGCTGCACATGAGCCAGGAGTGTGCCCTTGCTGCAGATGGAGTGGGATGCATTAGGAAGAACATTATCAGCAGGTCGAGGGAGGTGATCCTGCCTCTCTACTCAGCACTGGTAAAGCCACACCTGGAGTGCTGTGTCCAGTTTTGGTCTCCCCAGCACAGGAGAGATGCACACCTACTGCAGAGAGTCCCACAAAGAGCCACGAAGATGATGAACCAGAAATATTTCACAAATGAAGAAGGTTTTTGTAGTAGTCCAAAAAGCCTTGTAAAGTACCATGTTTTATACAAGTTTCTTCCTATCACATACTAGTTTTTCCTGTAGGAGTAAAGGACAACACACAACCCAAGAGTTTTGTTTTGTAAACTCTTCAATTATCCTTCATTTACTCACCTGCTGAACTTCTACTTACTCTGGCTATTAATAAACCCCTCAAACAAACAAAACCAAAAGCAACCAACCAAAGAAAAAAAGCAAAATCAAATCCAAACCAAACCTAGGTATCTCTCTTCACTTTATCATCTTGCTCAGACATTAGGATTTCTGCTCTTGAGCAGTGATGATGATGCTCATCAACTCTCATAAGCTGCCCACAGCTGCCAAGACAAGCTATTATTTAAGGTAAATTCTACAAGGGTATCCAGAGTACCAACATCTTCAGCATATGTGTGAAGATGTAAGCCACACCCTTTTGACAACTATCCACCTCTGTTTTGCTTTTGTTCTCCAGTACGTACAGCTCTACTTTGCACTATGCCTTCATTTGCCTCACAGGAATTGTTATGTGGAAAACAGTCAGAACATTCTTTTCTGGAGATTTACTGGTTTTATAGCAGGTATTTAAATAATTGCTTTTCATTGATTCAGTATGCAGAAAATATGAAAGAAACATTGTGTCTTATTTGAAAAGATCAAGTTGATGATGACATCCTTCCTATTAAATATATCCTCTCAGTAACACTGATGTGAAATGGAAATGCTACCAAGCATTCTGATTTTGTGTTGAGCAACCATAAGTCCCCTCTTACAATCAGGAGGAGCTGTGGGTACAGGCATTTAGTTACTTTGCAAGGTCATAACTGTATAAAATGGTAACTGCGTTAAAACATAGTAATGGATTGCTGTTCTACATAAAACATCCTCCTCTTTTCTCAAATGGAGAGTAAGTATAATGAAAAGCAGGGGGTGGGGAAAGTGCCTGGACAAACCAAATATAAATAAGGACTTGCAGAAAGAACTTCTAAGTTTCCTGACATTAGAAATCTGTTCTGACTTGCTCAGTAACAAAGGTCATTCATAAAGAAACTAGCAGCACCTTTTTTACATTTTTTTTTTACCAGCAGCACTATTTACTTCCATCCTAGAGGGAGGGTAGGAAAAAAAGATCATTACATATCAATAACTTCTTATTCCAGCATAACCTTTCACCAACAACAAAAGGGGCAGTTCTGCCTTCCCAAATTCACTTGCCTCACTCTTGACTTCAGTGGCCCCAAGAAAAAACAGCAATTGATTTGAAACCAAATTAGTTTTTCATTACTGCTTAGGTACACAGACATTAGCACTGAAGGGAGGATGATAGGCGCAGGACTAACCTTCTCAGCACACACCACACGCTTGTGTGTGACAGCAGTGCCAGTGGAGACACAGGCTGCAGGACCTTAGCTCTGCCCAGGCTGCTCAGCAATTGCAGATTCCAGCTGCACACGAGGCAAAATGATCACTACTCCTCGTAGTCTCCAGACTCCCTCCTCCCCATGACTTCAAGGATGGACAGCAGCACACTAAATGCAACACAATCAAGCAAATTCCTAGTTCCTAACATTCAGCCTAACCATAATTTTGACAACTGGTGTCCTAGGTTACAGTGTAAGATGTATCCAAAAGTATGTATTCTGTTACCATCTTCATAAGCTGTTGGAACCGGTGGGACAGTGTTCCCCATCCCCTCCATGACTCATCCCTGATAAGCTCCTGGGGCTATCTTCTGTTAATGGGCCAGCTGTTGACACCAAGTGCAGCAGAGTTCTTATCTCTCCTATGACCCATCCTCCCTCCAGGGGGACATCTTCTGTTAATGGGCCATCACCGCATGGCTGATAAGATTACATCCCATTGTGAGATACTCCGCCCAGAGGGAGGAACCAAGCATTTCATCCTGAATATAAGCTGAGGTTTGGAACACCACAGGCAGCCTTTTTTCCGCTGGACTACCAGAGGAAGACCAGACCCTTCCTACTCCGCCACTGGACTTTCAGAGGAAGACCAGACCTCCTCTACAGAATCACTGCTTCAACGGAACCATCACTCCAGGAGAACTGCAGCCACCATTTGATTGAACTTCTGCCAAACCCCCTGACTGTCAGGGGGTCAGGTTTGTACCCTGACTCTGTCAGTGGGTTGTTTTTTTTTTTGTACTACTACATTTATTTTATTTTTCCTATTAAATTGTATTTCTGATTCGAAGTCTCTCACTAGTTTGCTTTCAAACTAGCACAACTGGTTAAACAAATTTCTTGGTCTCTTGAAAAGGAAGCAAGTCCATGCTCCATTAAATAGGGAACTGCAGTTTAGCAACAATATGAAGGTTCTTGAATAACAGCATATTAAGGATCTGCATGATTCTTAACAATGCCACTGTGATATCCAGAGGTCTTAGTGGGCAATGTGCTAAGCAAATGGTGCATGCTGGTTTTCTCAGAGCATATGGGCTAGATAGGCACGCCTAACTGCTACTACTTCCAAGCTCATCAAAAGCTGCAATTAAATGAAATCTCTCAAAACTAGAAAATATATGGCATGAGTCAATGAATTTTTCAGATATGTAGAAGTGACTCAGGCACAATAAACACTTCTGCTGCATCAGTCCATGGCCCTCAGAGGCATTTTATGTCACTTCATCTCAATTAACCACCCAAGACAACAACTGAGATATAACAAGAGAGAGGGGGAGAAAACAACATTACTGACTACACAATAGCCTACCCTGATGTCATAATGCTGTATTAATTGAGTCATAGGCAGACTTCCTGGAATTCAGGTCTCCTACCCTTTGAAAATATCCCCAGTAGGTGCAAATCTATTCTTTCGTCTCAATTTAAATTAAGTATAAATGGTCTCCCTCATACTTTAGGGTCACATGCTGTCCAAGTTTTAATATTAATGATGTCCCAGCAGACTACAAAAAGCAAAAGTGGGAGTTGCGTTAACTATGCTAAATGGAGAATACAACCAATAGTAGTAAAGAACTTATGACATCAGACTTCTCAGTGTAAAATTATACAGAAAACTGTAATCATAGCTGATCTTTAAAAAAGTTTAAAAGCACAGCTTTACAGCACCATAATAAAGAAGTTCAATTCTCTAACTGTCAACAGATGAAACTAATTGTATTGGTAAGACATTTCACTTGGTAAAGACCACTTACATAGGATTTCATCAAGCATCAGCTGTACATCTGAAGATCTCAAAATTGAAAAAAAAAATTCCTTTTAAAGCACCTACACAACCCGTTGGTATGATGAACACAATTCCCACCCCTCCATCACCGACCTGCCTTGTTTTTGTCAACATGTTTCTCTGAGGGACGAGAGACAATGTCATCCAGGTAGCTGTGCAATAACATGGGGCACAAGTTCCCCTCTTCCTAGAGCACCCAGTTAGTACTGCTCAGTTAATCTGTATTTCTCCAAGATACTATCTGTTTTCACGCACAGAGAATTAGTCTCCTGGCTCTATAAGCCAGCTTCAGGTGTCACTTCAGACTCATCTATTACAGAATGGAATGACAGGAAGAATTATGACTTCTCATGATGAAGCAAGTCTTAAGCAACTGAACTATTGAACTCAGCCAACAGGAACTTTCCTTTCACCCTCTTCATGCTGCTTCGAGAGTGCAAAGCGCCATCTCCTGCTGAGCAGCTGGAACCACAAATACTGATTCTGGCAGCAGCGTACTGCTCCAGAGACTCAAATCTGTCTGGTTAGGTACCAAGAATTAAATACGTTTTCTCACTGAACAGCTCAGTATTTCACAGCTGCCAGAAACGCTGTTCTTCGAGAGGAGCAGTCATATGAACAGCTGGATCACAGCTGCCCAGGGCTCACACACCAGGAACGTGACACAGTGCGTATTTTGCCTAGGTTTCAGCAAGCAGACAAGTAGCACTTTGTGCATTTTTGCAGCAGGTTCCATATTTCGTATTGAAATCTCTCTGCCAATGTATTGTCACAGTTTCCATCGGGAAAACAGCACATGATACCCGGTGGGCCCAAAACTGAAGATAAACAGACCTTGAAAAAATTACTTCATAGACCTCACGCACACACACAAATTTCTTTAAATATCACTCTTTGTATTCATGTAAAAACCGAACATCCCTTAATTAAAACCAGCAGAGAATTACAGAATCATTTAGGTTGGATAAGAGTTCTAAGATTGAGTCCAACTAAGGGACCAATGTAATTATCAAACAAATATCAAATACAACATTTAGGAGCATAGAACTCTAACAGCTGATCCTTACATATGGGGAACATAAAAGAGATGGTAAGTACAACAAAAATCTATCATCAGAAGAAAAATTCTGAGGCTCTTTTCACATTTGTTTTGGGACGGGGCAAAGGGAGAGAATGAGGTATGAGTCAGGCATTGTGTTGACTAGACCTGTCTGTGTAGTAACAACAATAACAAAGAAGTTTTTATTTACATTTTGGTTATTTGGGCTGGCAGAGTCAACAGTCAAAGCTACAACTGAACTTGCAACACATTTGGCTAAAATAAAGAGAGGGAAAACCCCATGTAATGCTAAAATTATACTTCAAATAATGGTCTAATTTGCTTTGTCTATTTGAAAGACCATAAATTTGGAAGACTATAAATAATTCATAATTTCCCACTAACAACAAACTGGGCATTGCCTATCTCTGCAAACCTTTGTAGAACAACCTTAATTTCAGCAGGTGGCTCTAGATGAAATGGTTCCAGATCAACACAACCTTGAAGTTTTCATAGTAGTCATCAATAAAGTGAAGGCCAGTGGTAAGCTTAGACTCTATACTGGAGTCAGTGTAAGAATTAGTGACATTCACAGGTCATCAAAGAACCAAAAATCTTTTCTTAATAACAAATCAAGTACAATGACGCCATGCTCAGCAGTGACACTTCTTCCATCTCCAGTAAACTTGCTGCCAGTTCAAACACTGGGTCCTCTGGTTCAGGTTGTTTCTGCAATAAAAGTGATTATGAAGAACACTTTCATGCTACAGAATATTGATTGCCCTTACCATTAGAAGAAGAAAAAAAATAAAAAAAGTCTAACTTGCAAGTGACATACAAAATGAAATTTCACATTATTCTTTCTTCACTTCTGTTTTAAAAGTAATAATTAAAGTTGACATTCTGACCCTAGGATGAGCACACAGGTATATTGTTACTTTCCGGAAACGCTTAAAAAGTTGTGGAGCACAACCATTCCCAAAAATGTACTTCAATTTCTGTACTGTTAGAATCAAACACCGATTGATTCTATTTAATGTTTTTAAATTATGATTTTTAGCACAGGAAGTAGCAGTATGTGAGTACAAATTTTGAAATTATACTAAATGAGAAGGTGTTATCAATACACAGGCAAATTGAAATACCTCCTTAAGAAACAATCAACTGATCTTGAAGACTAGAACCTGACGGCAGGGTGGCACATAATGAGTGTTTCCCCATCAGCTAAAAATTACACAAGAAATTAAGAAGCCTGGTGTTTCTTGGCGACGGAGTGTCCCGATCCCCCACAACCAGCAGCGCCGAGGCCACAGGAGCAGGCCCTGAGCCCTCCGCGGGGAGCGCGCCCGCCACAACCGGCCAATCAGGCGGCACGGCTCCGGCGCGGCCCCTCAACAACCGACCAATCAGAAGGCAAGACTCCGGCGCGCGCCTGGGATTGGTCGCCAGGCCTCTCACATTCGCCCAAGGAGAAGACTCCGTATAGGGGAGGGGAGCGCAGTGCGCGGGGCTCTGATTGGTCGGGCCTGCGGGTTCGGCGAAGTATACGGGGCTGTGACTGGGCAGACTGGCGGATGGGGCTGTGATTGGGCGGGCCGGCGGGAGGGCGCGCAGTGTGCGGGGCTGTGATTGGTCGAGCTGGCAGGTGGGGCTGTGATTGGCCGGACTGGCGCGATGGCTGCGGCGGCAATGGTGGCGGCGGCGGGTGGCGGCGACTTCTCGGATCTGCGGGAGATCAAGAAGCAGCTTCTGAGCGTGGCGGAGCGGAGCCGCGAGCGCGGGCTGCAGCACAGCGGGAAGTGGTGAGCGGGGCCGGGCCCCGCTGGCCGGGCCCCAGCTCGTGGGACCCCGGGTTAATATGTTCTGTGCCGAGAGGGAGGACGGGACGGAGCTGGGTTTGTTTAGTCTCGAGAAGGGGAGGCTCGCGGGGTACCTCATCATTTTCTACAACTCCCTGAAAGGAGATTGCAGTGAGGTGGGAGCCAGGCTCTTCTGCCATGCCTGCAGGGAAGGGACCAGAGGAAATGGCCTTCAGGTAGTCAGGCACTGGAATAGGTTTCCCAGGGAGGTGGTGGAGTCACAATCTCTGGCGGTGCTTCAGAGGTGTCTGCATGTGAAGGTGGTGATGTGATTTAGGGATTACAGTGGTAGTGCTGAGCTGACGGTTGGACTTGATCTTACAGGTCTCCTCCAACCTTGATGATTCAATGTTTCTAATGCTGTCTTTCCTTCAGGGCTGCTGAACTTGCATTCGCCCTGGAGCCACTGCCACTGAGTGAGCTGCCACCTCCCCCCGTGCTCACAGAGGTACGGGCCCAGGCTGTGCTTGGGGGAAAGTAGCTGTGAGCTCTAGGAGAAGGTGCTGCAGCTGTTGGGGGTGGGCTGTTTCATCTTAACTATGGAGGGAATTATGTGATCGTGATCTCCCAAATCCCCCAGGTGGGAGTCTGCGCGAGCTCCAATCCTGCCATAATGCTGGGAACATCTCTTCGTAGCGTGTTCAGTGGGGCTACAGAGCTGAATGTGCTTTCCCAGATGAAAGCATTATCTGTAGCTGTGTCCTAAAGGAGGCACACTGTAAGCCAGCTTTGAAATCACAGGCATGCTACTGTATTTTTTTTCCTCTTTACTAAGGCCAAAACTTCTTTTAATACAAAAAATGTTTTGCCATTAAACTTGTGCTTGTTAGGACACAAGGGAAACAAGTTGTGTCTCCATACCCACCTCTGTAGGAATACAGTAGAACTCAGAGATATGTACCTGTGCTGGTGTATTATAGAAGTGTAACATGTCATAAATTTCAAGAAAAAATTGCCAAGGAAGTGTTCTCTTGTATGTTAGCAGATTAATATTCTTTTATATGGAATTCTTGAGCAGGTTGCTTGTTTATGGTTCTCCATACTAATTGAACAGCTAAGCCTTGCCTTCTGGCAGCTTGCCACAATTTGTTTCTGGAATCTCACCATTTATTTTGAATGTTCTTAAACAGTCTATTCTCGTTATTTGAGAACTGTAGAATTGGATCATGTGAGGGAGTGGAGGAACTCTTCTGATAGTACTCAAAACATCTATAAAGATGGATAAACTACATTTTTAGCTTGTGGAGCAATTTCATTGCTATGTTTGTAACCATGATTTTCTTGAAATATGTCAGAGCTTCTCGGGTTTTAAAACTCTTGTGTGTCCCTGCAGGAGGATGCTCGTGATCTGGATGCCTACACGTTGGCCAAGTCTTACTTCGATCTCAAGGAATATGACAGGGCTGCCTACTTTTTACAGGGCTGCAAGAGCCAGAAAGCTTACTTCTTGTACATGTACTCCAGATACCTGGTAAAGTGGAAAAAAAGGTTGCTTCCTAGCACTGAACTCCTCTGCCTCCTATTCTCGCTGGCATATCATATTTTTTTGTTTATTATGTTCCTAATGACCACCTTGAAGTCCAAGTTCTGTGTTGGCATAAAGAAAGGGCTGTTCTTTTCAGAACTGAGCAGTCTGTGAAAACTCAGTTTACATGCTGCTGCAAGTGCTGCAGCAAACATAGGAAAGATACTATTGTAATGTAACCTTGGATTTCCTTTCTTTTCCACAGTCAGGGGAAAAGAAGAAGGATGATGAGACAGTTGATAGTTTGGGTAAGTCGCTGGTGTCAAGAAACACACAACGAGATAATGCAGCTTTCGCTGTTGACTCTTCATATAACTCATCTTGGGTCTATGGCTTTCCCCTCAATTTTTTGGATAATAGTGTTCTGTAACATGATTTCTTTCATTCTCTTTTGATTCATTGGCTTAAATACAGATTACAGATTTGCATCTATTAGGTCTTCTTTTAAACTGGGTGACCAGATTTTCTTTAAAAGTGATTTTCTTTAAAATGAGGAAAATAAACACAGGCTGGGAAGCCTTCATGTCATGCAGTGATAATTCTGAATGTACCCTAGACTTTGCATTACTGTGATTACAGACTCCTTATTGAAAGCTGGTTGTGTGACTTTCTCTTAATGTAGGACCTCTGGAAAAAGGACAGGTGAAAAATGAAGCTCTACGAGAATTGAGAGTTGAGCTCAGCAAGAAACACAAGGCACAGGAACTGGATGGATTTGGCCTTTATCTGTAAGTGTCTGCATGTATTTCTTATATATTTGTGTGGATATGCAGAATTTCATGATTCTTATCAACCTGATACCTTTTTTACAGATACGGTGTTGTGCTACGGAAACTGGACCTGGTGAAAGAAGCAATAGATGTGTTTGTTGAAGCTGCTCATGCCCTGCCTTTGCACTGGGGAGCCTGGCTAGAACTTTGCAACTTGATTACAGATAAAGAGATGGTAAAACTTTGGAGATACCAAGATGTGGTAACAAATCTCAAGAGTTTAGCCTGATTCAGTGACCAGTGATTCTGTTGCCACAAGATTGATGTTGCCCACTGCTTCATTCCGTGAGACACTGTCAGACAAGGCAATCCACGACTGTAAATGATATTGCTAAGTCCTCTTTATTGTCAATTGCTTACCATGCTGTAGCTTGAGAATCTTAATTCAGGCAGGGCTAATTTCTTATTGTTTACCCACAAAGTGGTTTAGGAAATTTCGAATTCATGTATTTTGGAAGTAGTTGTCACCGGGGTTGTCACCTTGTCACATGAAGGAGATCCTCCTAAGAGACTCCCCTTTTTTATTTTTTCTTAATCTGTTTCTAATTCCTCAGTTATTGAGCACTTTTGAAACTATATACTGCTTTCAAAACTGAAATGATAATGTACAAAGCCACAATGGAGGTGAATTGTATCAAAGAAACAAACCTCAGATATAAAACCAAAATAGATTTTTTTTTTTTTCTGCATGGAATTTGAGTCCACTCCTGAAATTTCTTCAGTAAATTCTGGCTGATGAAGTATTTAAAACAATGCTTTAAAAAAAAAAACAAACCAACATTTTAAAAAGTGATGCAGAAGAGTATTACCAATTTTTGGAAATAGGGAAGTGCATTTTTTACTATATAATTTTGAGTCTGCTCACTTAGTTCATTGAAATTAGTGTTATGATATTGATGTTCAAACATAGGAAGAAAGTACAGTCTTTCAAAGGACTTCTGAACTTAATGGCTGAAGCAAGAGCCAGGTGATGTCGTATTTGAAGACAATTTGTTCCCCAATTGACCAAATGGGTTTAAGAAAGTGACTGCAGGAAGGCCTCCTACCTGAGAACCACCTACTAAGTCATGGGAGGGAAGATAATGGATTCTTTGCCATGTGTAGCTTGTAGAATACTGATTGTCATCTCTTCCTCGTCTTCTTTGATTCTTGCTAGTTGAAGTTCCTGTCCTTGCCAGATACATGGATGAAAGAGTTCTTTCTTGCACACATTTATACAGAGCTGCAGTTGATAGAGGAAGCTCTGCAGAAGTATCAGAGTCTCATCGATGCAGGATTTTCCAAAAGCACTTATATCATCTCTCAGATTGCAGTTGCTTACCACAATATAAGAGGTCAGTGACACTAAGTAGGAATGACCCTCTTAATGCAAACTTGGCATTTATAGTTGTTGGTGTCCCTTATGCTGTTCTTTCTTCAGATATTGACAAAGCTTTATCCATCTTTAACGAGCTGAGGAAACAAGATCCTTACAGGATAGAAAACATGGACACTTTCTCCAACTTGCTATATGTAAGGGTAAGCACTGTCCCTGTGGCCTGTCCATAGTGATGGTGTTTGTTGGAGGTATGTTAAACACTGGCAAAGCAGCTGGTGCTGTCTGGCCTCTCTGAATACAGCCTTTCCGCTTCCCATCTCCATGGATGAGATGCATTGTATCCATTGCCAGTTGCTTAGGTTTTCTTTCAAAACATAATGTACTCTCTCTCATCACTTTAAACTTTTGTTCCACTAGAGCATGAAGCCTGAGTTGAGCTACCTGGCACATAATCTCTGTGAGATAGACAAGTACCGTGTTGAGACCTGCTGTGTAATTGGTGAGAGCCAATTCTTTTACGTGTTATTTTGATATCTTATTTTGCTGTCTGTAGGCTGTGTGAGGGAATCTTGGAAACACTTGTGGAAGTGATCAGCCAGCAAGGCAATCAAAATCACCACTTAGTGAATGTGGATTCAGGCAGCCTGAAAAGCAGACTAAATGACAGAGTACCCTTTTCCCTCATTTTACTCTAAAAGCTGCTGTAACATTACTAGGGCAGAAAGGAGACCCGTGTACCTGAAAATTCCTTTATAGTCTTCAAAGTTCAATGGAAATAATTGTATGTCAGGAGCAGGAAATTAATTTGTTAGATCATGACATTCCAAGGGAATGGAATCATAAATTGATTGGTACAGCTGGAAAAGGATTGACCAGAACACTGGTCAACAGAGTGCAATTAGGTCTTTTGAGGTTTGAATCGGTTCTGTCTTTATTAGGACTCTTTACAATTTGTTAGGAGGTCGTAGATAATACACATTACATCCTTTTTTCTACTTCTCTATTGGTGTTGGCTTTTTTTGTTGGTTGGTTGCAGGTTTTTAAAATTTATTTGAGTATTATGACTTCTACTTTAGGAAATTATTATAGCTTGCGTTCCCAGCATGAAAAAGCAGCGCTCTATTTCCAGAGGGCCTTGAAACTGAATCCTCGTTATCTAGGAGCCTGGACACTTATGGGACATGAGTATATGGAAATGAAGAACACATCTGCAGCTATCCAGGCTTACAGGTATCGCTCGTGTACTGCACAAAATGGTGTTTGCTTCTGATACAGTATTTTCTGTTTTTTCTTAGTGTTTTGCTGGACTTGTTTTTGGTCCTGACTTTCTGTCTAGTTCATCTTCTTGTCTTTGACAGGCATGCAATAGAGGTGAACAAAAGAGACTACAGAGCATGGTATGGCTTGGGGCAAACGTATGAAATCCTCAAAATGCCATTTTACTGTCTCTACTACTACCGACGGGCCCACCAGCTCAGGTAGAGTTGAGAATGGAGCCACGTTTATTGGTCTTCATTCTGACGTGATTGATACTGGCTAAGGAATTTATATATTGATACTGGCTAAGGAATTTATATATTGATACTGGCTAAGGAATTTATATTCAAGAACTAACTTGGGGAAGGAAAAAAACATCAATGCTTTGTGGTATGTGCAGTATCACTGTTCGAAATCCTTTTAGTTGTGTTAGTTAACTGTTAACGAAAGCTTTTTCAGTTAAATTTTGAGGATGACTGGTCAGGAGTATGAGTGATGTTTTATGCTAAAGGATGACAGACTGCCAGGTGTAGATTATTTTTTTCCTTTGACCACCCTCCTCCTCACCTTCCCCTTACCCTGAGATCAGCTGGTAGTCCATTAAACTACCTGAATTGCTCTTTTACAGACCAAATGATTCTCGTATGCTGGTTGCTCTAGGAGAATGCTATGAGAAGCTCAATCAGTTGGTGGAAGCTAAGAAGGTGAGAACTGATGCATAAGACTTTAGGGTGTCTCCAAGAACACTGGGTGAAATTGGAGCAAAATTATGTAGCTGGTGCTACCTAAGCTCATTGGCACTTACAGCTGGGGAAGTACTGCTGCAATATAACTAGAGCAGCTGATAAATAAGGAGTTGTCTACAGATACATGCCCCTTTTGCTGAAAAACCCTGTAGTTTTTTGATTCTGACTTGCATGCTGGAGTCATCAGCTGGAGTAATTTTTGTGGCATGCTTGACTGACTTTCCTTCCTTAACAGTGCTATTGGAGAGCTTATGCTGTGGGAGATGTGGAGAAAATGGCACTTGTGAAACTTGCCAAGTGAGTATGTACCCTCACTGAACTCTCAGGGTTGTGTTAAATGCAAGTCACACTTTGATACCTAATGATAAAATGCAGAACACGAACAAGTGGAATCGCTGTTAGGCAGTATTACTTTTGAAGCTGTGTAAGAATTGGTATCTTTAGGGCTGTAGTGACTGCAAATTTTGGTGTCCAGCTTTATCTTTGTTTCTATTAGGGTAACTAGAGAGAATGATAGCATAATGTGGGTTGCAGAGGACTTCTAAATCCTGAGGTGATTTGAGCAGGCAGTGCTAGCAATTGTATTTGTCATATTGCAACTTAAAAGCAGCCCATGATGGTAGATGATGTACAAAATTGTAGTTTGGTTTTATTTTTCCTCTCTAGTATACAGCTGTGATGTTGGAAAAGGTCTAATGTGAATAGTGTGACATCACTAATTTTTTTGGTGGAAATAAAGTAATGTGAAGGGGAAAAAAGAGGTAAGTGAAAAGTGAAACTGCTGTACAAATTTGGGCTGTAGCAGGGGAAGAAGGAACACTGGAGGAAATAGCGACTAAGTAGAATGGCAAAGGTCTGTTCAAAGGTTTAAAATGCAACAAAATAAACAAAGGTCCCTGCTTTGGTTGTCACTGCTTCTAGCTGTCTGGTCACTATGTGACTGCCTCCCTGTCTGTCAGCATGAATGCAAGGTGGACCATCTCTTTCCATGAGGGGCAGTATGTGTTGCATGTCCTGCAAATTCTGAAGGAAAGGATCTGGCTTTAGCCCAGGTCAGGGTGAGCAGGTACTTTCTCATAGACCAAGAACGTCTTCAACGGTGCAATCTTATTTCAGTGACCCACTTTTCTCCTTTCTAGATTGCATGAGCAGCTGAATGAATCTGAACAGGCAGCTCAATGCTACATCAAATACATCCAGGATATCTATTCCTGTGGGGTAAGATGATATCTCGGGAATAAAAGGAGAACTAAACATGGTGTAGAACTACTTTGGAAGGCACTTACAAATGATGTTTTTTTACCCCACTCACTGTAGGAGGTAGTGGAGCACCTGGAGGTCAGCACTGCATTTCGTTACCTGGCCCAGTATTACTTCAAATGTAAGCTTTGGGATGAAGCCTCAGCATGTGCTCAGAAATGCTGTGCTTTCAATGATGTGAGTAGCTGTGCAGTCTTTGGTGCTTCTTTCTTAAGGGATCTGTGACCTTGATTTTGGCTCCCCTCAGAGTAGAAGGAATCTTTTATGAAGGAATGAGGGCTGTCTGCCATACAGGTCACATGCTGAATGGTGGTTGTGGTGTATACCTGATCAGTCATGCTGAGTATGATTGATAAAAGTCATGAGATGTGGTGTAGATAGTAAAATTGAATCATATCTCATTGGTATTCACTAAGTAAAAGAATTTGAAGCTTCACATTGCAGTCTTAAGGCTGCTAAAAATCTTGGTGGTGGGGTAGCTGAATGGTCACAAACCCCCAGACACTGTGTAGTGGTGGTAATTCTGAAACTTCTTTTTTCTCATCTTCTGTGTGTAGACAGTGCAGAGGATATAATAGTACTTGGTTTTGTGTGCAACTCCGTACTCTGTGATGTTATGTATCTGTAAGTGAGCAGTTTAGGATTTTAAATTTCAGCCTAGTGGTAGACACTAATCATGAGTGCAGGGTCTATAGTTTGGCCTATCCTTGACAAAGCTGCCTGGAGTTCTCTACAACCTGAATTCACCTTATTCAAAGTTTTCCCGATCTACTGTTTGCTGGAATATTTAGACATCTTCAGTGGTTGATGGTTTCTGTTCTCTGAAATACCCAAGAAACACACCAATCAGGAATAAAAGGAGGAAAGACTAAAATCAAAAAAGTGACTTACCTTAACATTTCTAAGGAGCAGAAGAAAAAAGAATTGAGAATGGCTTCTATAGCTTGTAGCCTTACAGAATGACAAACTACTTTTACACTGCTTACCTACTGAATTTGACCCAGAAACCATCCATTCATAGGTGTATTCTTTTGTTTCCTACAAATTAATTTCAGACTAGAGAAGAAGGAAAGGCCCTGCTGCGTCAGATCTTACAGCTTCGCAACCAAGGAGAAACATCATCCACAGATGTTGCTGCTCCCTTTTTCCTTCCTGCATCCTTGTCAGCCAGCAACACTCCCACCCGTCGTGTCTCCCCTCTCAATCTGTCTTCTGTAACACCATGAACAATTCTGATACTTCTGATTCGTGTATTGGATGTGACATTGCAGATGGGACATACAACCACTTCTTTCTAGGGAAATTCCTTCTTTTGTTGTTGCCCTGACATGAAGGGTAGGAGTTAGCAGAGTCCACAGCTGAGGACTGGTAGGCCCCTCAGAGGGCAACCTGATGTGAAAGTGCCTGTGCTGCGATGTGAGAACCTGCTCTGCTTCTCACCAAGTCATTCCAGTCAGAAGGCAGATATGTCCCACTACACAGGACTACCTCCAAGTGAGGCATTGGGAAGAGCTTGTCTGCTTTAGTTAAAATACATTTTAAGTTTGATTTTGCCAAGTTACCTCTGGTCTTTACTGCACTTCTTTGGATGACCTCTTAGTGGTATCACTGCTGTCTTCATCAGAGACTATTACCTGCCTGTCTACTTAATAACTTTTGCTTGTCTTGAACTACAGAGGAGATGTTTCACTAAAGCAGTATAATATGCACTTAGAGATAGGTCCCATGGGTATGTTAAAGGATTGGCAAATACCAGAGGAATCCCAAGTAGCTACAGGTGATAGCTGTCTGAGTTCTCACTAGATCTGATGGGTAGTTTTGGCTTTCAGTAGAAAAGCAGTCAGGATAGCACAATTAAAAAGTTAATGGTGAAGTTACAGCCCTTGGGCTTCTTTATGGTGCAGCTTCCATGTGTACTGTAGCAACAGAATCAAATGAACTATAATGGATCATTTTGTTAAGGAGGCAAAAAGATAATTATGCCTTTGTTTCAGAATTAGTGTCCTTGTTCACCCCTATAAATTTACAGCCTTATCTGTATGTCTGTGGCATGACTTTAAATCAAGGACAAAGCATTTCAAAAACCCTTTCCCATTTAGCCATAGTTTCCTTTGTTTCATGAGACTAATTGTACAGGTGGGCACATCAGGAAACTTGTGGGTCATAGCCCTGGGCCCTCTGTACAATGCATTTGCATCATGTGCATGGAGCAGAGGGAACCCATGTCCTTAGTCCTGGGCATCTCTAGAAATTACAATCTTGTTTTATGTTGCATAGTATCCAGTCAACGACCATTACTACTGCAGATGGTTTTAAACAGTAAAACTGGATCTTGATGTATTTTGCAAGAACTCTCCTACTTATTCCATGCAAACCTGAGGATATCAGTGAGACCATTTGTAAAATGTTGTCACTAGGGGCAAATTGTGCTTGATAAACTTGGTGGCCCTCTATGTGGAGGTTAATGTGCTGATGGATAAGGGAAGACTGACTCATGTCGTTCACCTGGGCTTGTGCAAAGCATTTGACACTGTTGCTTCCACACAGTGTCCTTGTGTCTAAGCTGGAAAGACGCGAATTGGATAGGTGCATCCCAGGGTTCTGAAGGTCACACTCCCAAATATTGTGGCCATTGACGTGCTGTCCAAATGGAGACTAGTGATGAGGTGTGTCCCTCGGAAGTCGCAAGGCCTGGGGCGAGCTCCAGCTTGGGGCCACGGGGGCTCCGGACGCCTCGTGTCCCCCTGGCTGTGGTCCGAGGGCTGCGGCCTTTCGCCCTCAGAGGCCAGCTTGTCAGACGCCGCCGGCAGGGAGCGGTGACGGAGCCGCACGGCCCGGGCCGCCGCCAGCGCTCCTCGGCCGGATCGGCTCGGCTGGGCCCGCGCTCCCCGCGGCGCTGCCGGCGCTNGCGGGCGCTGGAGCCGCCGCGGCGGCAGGAAGATGGATGCGCCGTGCTCATCCCTCGCCGCTCGGCATCTTTCCCTGGCGGCACGGTGAGCGGCGGCGGCGGCGGCGGCCGAGAGGTGGCCCGGTGCCCGCGGCGGTAGAACAATGACCGGCCGGCCGCGGGGCGCCGGGGCGGCGGGGGCGAGGAAACGGTGGAGGTGATGGACGGGAGGGGAGCGGAGCGCGAGCGGGAGCCGGCGGTGGTGATGGAGAGGAGATGGCGGGAGAGGTGTGGCAGGCGGAGCCCGCAGCAGCCTCAGCCTCCCGCCGGCCCTGCGGCATTGCATGTCTGCCGGTCATTGTCCGCCCGATGCGGGCGCGGCGCGCGGAGTGCGGCGGCTGGTGCCGGGAAGGGAAGGGAAGGGATGCTCCGGGGCTGGGGGCGATCGGCGGAGCCCGGGCCGGGCCTCGGCGCCGCGGGGGAGCCCGAGCGGAGCGAGGCCAGCGCGGCCCTGCAGGCGTTCCCTGCGCTCGTATCCACTCGCGGTGCATCTGTGCCCTCTCCACCGCTCCCACGCCGGTACACAAGGCTTCCTGCCCAGCAGAATGTTCAGAATTGCACCTGTACGTGTCCTGGGCTGACAGTTCTGGCGTGGCGATGTGTGAGAAGACATTCTGTCTTGCAAATACAGACCCCGCAGAATGCATCTCTTTGTACATGCAACGCATGTCTTTTTCACAGCTACTGATGGAGGAAACCTGCCTCTTGGACTGGAGTGCAATTTAGGCTTCAATTACCGAATTGCCACCCCTCAGTTTCGTTTTGGCCACTTACGACAGATCTAGATCCTACATTTCTGCTACCTTATGGCACTGAATACTCATTTGTAGCCTGTTTCTGGTTTTTGCTGTGAATGCAGATATTTAAAAGATGCTGCTTCATACCTTATAGGTTGGGAACATAGAAACTTATATATTTTAAAAATTTAATTTGACCTCTTGTAAGGAAAAAAACCCCTAGAGATGCACTTTAAAAAAACATTTGCATTCTGAAGCTCTTCTGTGCTTCACTGTAAGGTGACATGTTGGACTCCCATTCTCAGCGTCTCTGATTTGCTGGGTCAGATTCTGCCATGGTGCAGGTGTTGTGCTTGGTCTAAGCATCAGGGTAGCTCATCAGGAGAATGTTTTGTTCCTTTTCAGGCTATAATGTGAGGTTTATTGCTTCTGCTCTGACTCAGGTTTTGTTTCTATTGATCTGGCCTACTGCTCTGCACAGGAATTTCCAACCCAGGGTTGCTGTGCTGTAAATGCAGCCTCTGCTGGCACTCACCCAGGCTCAGATAGGTACTTCAGTGAGGTAAACACCTGGTGATTTTAACAGGTTTTCTAGGAATAGGTGTGGTTTTGGTGAAATTTGAGAGCAAGAGGGCACAAGACACAAGTACTCTATCAGTAGTTCTGTGTCAATCAAAAGATGCCATGGGCACCTCGGTACAAGAAGGCTATCAAATTACTGCGATTGTGTCCAGAGTAGGGTGACCAAGATGGGAAAAAGTCTTGAGGACAAGAATTAGGAGGAGTAGCTGATGACATTTGCTTTGTTCAGCTTGGAGAAGAGAAGGCTGAGGAGTGACCCCATCACAGTCTACAGCTTCCTCAAAGGGGTCAGCAGAGGGGGAGGTGCTGATCTCTCTCTGGTGACCAGCAGGTAGGACACAAGGAAATGGAATGAAGCTGCATCAGGGGAGGTTCAGACTCTGCAACACTGAGAGGGTGGTTGGGCACTGGAACAGACTTTGCCGGGAAGTGCTCAGGGCACCAAGCCTATCAGAGTTTAATCTGAATGATACTCTTAATCATGTGGGTCAGTATTAAATGGTCCTGTGAGAAGCAGGGATTTGGACTCAGTGGTTCTTACGGGTACCTTCCAACTTGAGATATTCTGTGATTCTAATCAAGTTGTGTGATTGGAGCCAGTTCCACCCTTGCTTCCACAGGAAGCAAAATCCCAAGGGATTCCTCCTGCAAGGAGGAAAGGCTGGAAAGTTTTTGGGGGGGTTTCCATAGGAGTTACCTGGTGGAGGTGGCTGCCAGGAGCTGTTGATGGATTGCTCCTTTGGCTTTGTCCGTTTCCCAGAACTGTGGCAATTTGCTGGTCTGCTGAGATTCCCTGCTTGTCAGCAGAACTCCTACCAGAAAGGAGTGGGCTGTCAGTGACAGATACTGCAACCTTTCTGGCTTCCTGCTCTCTGACTGTTTTGGTAGTGCCTAAGGTAGAGAAATGTGGCTCTCACCTTGGAGATGATTTTGAGCCAGGTGTTTCCAGTGTCCTCACCAAGCCTGACTTCAAGCTCTGTGATACTGCTAATGCATTGACTCAGCCTCCCTTCCGAGAACCTTGCCCCTGTCACCTTTCAGTGGTTTCTGATAATCCCTCTGCTTTCAGAGGCCATTCCCAGCCAAATAATCTTCTGAATAAGAACTTTGGTATCCTGCACATTAAGAATTGAACATAAGGTGCATCTTACGTATGTATGGTTATGTATGGTTGTGTGTAGTTGTGTTTTAAGGAGGTGATTGGCTATTTTAATTTGTAAATATATGCTGGGTTCTAGTAGACTTTTTACTATCAAGATTTCAATGTAGCTGGAAAGATGCTGCTTAAGTTCTCTGTCATTACAAAACATAAGTGACTTCAGGGTATTCAAGTCAGGAAAATGCTGTGAAATGTAACCATAGAACGATGCCTAGAATAATTTTCAATTTTGATCTCCATGCATTTAATAGTTGATATTGTGGTTTAGAAAGTTACAAAAATAGTCCTTCAACTGTAACAAAGGTGTGGTGATGGATTCTACTGCTGTAAGGCTGGTATAACTCAGATGTAGCGTGAGCAGTTGAAATCCAAGTAGTTTGTTAATTATAACCTCCGGGTTTTCCCCTCTTCTTTTTAACCAAACTTTGTGAGCCTGAACATGCTTTCACTACTCAGTCATAGTAATTTTTAATAGCGGTAAATATTTTGCTTTCTATTGGCTCTGTGAAGTTGCGAGGCAGCAAAATAGTCCATACCAGATGCCCAAATTCTGAGTCACTTTCCAGTGATGTTGTATCTTCTTGGTCCATCAGATTTCTCTTTAATCTTTGTGCGTGACAATGCAGCATTTGCACTACAAGACTGCAAACCAAATGTTTTTGTTTTAAAAAACAAATTTTAAAAATATTTTTGTTAATATTATTTACTTGAATTTATAATTACGTGTTTGCATTATGTGTTTTGAAGTCAGTAGCTTACTTAAATTCCAAGCAGGTGACATCTTCAAAGTTCCTCTATAAATCTATATCCCTTCAAGGTCGTGTCTTTATCAGATTATAGCAAATTTATCTTCCCATCTTCAGAGATGGATTCTCTACTGCCTTTTCTTCATAGGTCTATGCAAAGCATCTGTGCAGTTCTCTGTCATCAGCTCTCAAAATCCAGAATCCATGAGGGTAGAAAAATGTAATTTTGGTAGTACTTCTAGTTTCTGTATCTTTAAGGTCTGTTTGAATTTCTCCATTAAAAGATGAGGACTAGAAGTCTTTGCTTCAGGAAGTAGGGCTCTAAATAGAAAATTCAACGGCATTCTGGAAGAACCATGAGAAAGCTCTGTCGTGTGGCCACACTGAATGCTGTCGGGTCAAATAAGCAGAAACACAGCTTCTTTGGGAACGAGAACAGTGTGGGTCACAGTCTGCAGTTTGGACTCTGAAACATCCAATGAACTTGAAAGGAGAAATAATACATGCAAGTATGTTCAGGAACATGGGCTTTCGGTTCTTCTCGCTAGAACTGATGATGCTGTGTGGTTTGCTTGCCATGCATTTGGATCACTGGTGGGTTGCTGAGAGACCATCACTCATCCTGTAAACTTTAGGATCCACGCTTGCTCTAGAAGATCATATTGGGACCTCACATTTCCCTGTGTTGAGCAGTGTGCATCAGCCATGGTCACAAGAGAAGCAAAGTGATACATGTGACCATGCACACAGCGGCATTTCACAAGAAGGAGACACACAAGTGCAGCACACACCGGTGCACAGCTGCACAATGAAACCTTCTTAGTTAACCGTTTAACAAATACCAACAAATAAGGAATGTAAATGAAGACTGGATAGACCTCACTTCCATTTGTAACTTTGGATGAAATGTGCTCTAATGAGTAATAAAGCAGACTGATGTACATGAGAAAATTGTTAGGATAGAAGAGCTAGTATGGTATGCTAGATCTTCTATGTTAAAAATGGTTATGCAAAGTGTAACAGCATCTCAGATTATTTTATAAAAAATAATGAATTATTTGAATTAATTGAGAGCAGCTGATGCTAAAATGCATGTTGGCTCACATTTTCATTTTATGTATTCCTTCTGTCTCCATCCAGGAGATAATATCTTCACCCTATACTCCATTTCTCAAGCTATTAGTTTAATTTTTTGAAATTGTGTATTACAGTATTCCTTAAAGTGTTTAAGGGAATGACCTCTTAAACCTTACATTGCATGGACTGTAAACAAAGGGCCTAAATAACATGGAAATTAAGACTGAGAAGAAGAAGAAACAGTTGTTGAAAATTGTATTGAGGTCCCAAGCGGTTTAAGGTAACCAGTATTGAGTGGGCATATAAAGTTGGGAGAAATGGTGGAGTCGGGATGTTTTTCTGGATTTTTTTCCCCTGTATATGCACTGGTTTGCTGATATTCACTAAGCTGATGTTTTTAATGGGTTCAGAAATACTTCTGCTTTTTAATTTCTATAATGTAAGCAAAATCCTAAGAATTCTTAATGTTACAAGTGATAGAAATTAATTAGAATCAATACTATGCTGTTTGGCATGTATTTTGGGTAGGTTTGGTGTACAAAAATTATAAAAAGACTTAAAATTATGTTAATACATAACATGCACTTAGATTTTTGTGACAGTAATGTGACTTTTGGTTTAAGTTCTGTGATTTGTGGATAAGTCGGTTGGGTTTTTTCACTGTATTTATTTGTACTTAAGGTTCTGTAAGATGCTCTATTCCATCTCTGTGCATTGGTGAGGAACAAAATGAGATGCAGTCATTTTTTGAGAATCTACTTTATTTAATACAGCCCTTAATAATATCCCCTTTTCATGTCCCCCCTCTGACAGGAAATTGTGATCAGTAGTCTTAGGTGAACACAGAGTATGTGGGGACTGTTGCTCTGGAAAAAGATTGGATTATTTACATCTGAAAGAACAATTGTGCTGGTTACTGTTTGGTAGCTTATAATGAATTAATGCATAATTATTTGGAAGTGCTTTCAAGAACAAACCTGTAAGTTTAGTGTGTGTCCAGTACGTGTTTCAGAGGCACAGTGGAGAGCTGACAAACATCTGTGCCTTTGATGTGGCTGGATCACTGCCCCAGCCACGTCCAGCAAAGCTGCTTGCAGATCCCTTTTGCATTGTGTCACGGATTTTTGTGGGTTGCAACATGACCTACATGTTGCTGTTTCCTTGGCATATGCAGTGTGTGTCTGTGACCTGCATGGGGGCCTGTGTTAGGTGAACTCAATGAGGATTTAAGCATTATCCTTGGAAGGGTATTTGAAATTATATACAGTATCTTAATGGTTAATCAAAGCTCTCTGAAATGACCATAGAATATATTTCTGGTTTCAGCCTTAATGAAAATCTGCATGTTCATGATGTTCAAGTATCCTGAGTGTCTTAAACGTGAAACCTCTAAATATTTTTTGCAGTTTGTCACATCATGTATGAACCAGCATCTCAGCTGGATCTAGTGGGTGGTGTTTCATGCTTACACCTTTTTTCAGCTGAGAAATCAGCTCATCACCTGCTTATATGGGAGGGGAATACTGCTGCCCTGGTCATCATAGTAGACATAGAAGCTGGTGCTTCCATTTTTAAAGCAGCACAGCTCAGCTAAATATCATCCTGTAAGTTTTTAGTGGTACTTTTTAAATAGTAAACCGTAAGGATAAATTCTACATTTAACATGAGTTTCACTTTATTCTAGTTTATTTGCCAAGTTCTGTTCTCCCCATTATGAGCAGAGCTACTTAAGTCAGCACGTGTGGTGTTACATGGTGTGTTTTCATTTGGTTTGTTGGGAAACACAGGCAAAGCATGACAAGTACATGTTTCTCAGCTGAGCTGTGCCACTGGTGGAAAAGATTTCTGTTGTTTCAGACCATTCTGACAGAGTTCACAGACTCTAGGGATGACAGAGGAACCTATCTTTCCCTATATGATAGAAGGGTAAGATTCACAACAATTCGCAAATGACAAAACATTACATTGCTTGTAATGTTTTTACTGTTAGAGGTATTTTGAGTCTAAAAGATGTATAGAAATGACTAATGTAAAAGATGTGTTTACATTTCTGCTGGAAAGTTAATGTGAAGAGATAAACTGCTGGCTTTGTTTTTGCTGAAATTCCCTGGTAATGGGAACATTCATATTCTTTTCACAGAAAATGGAAGGAAATGGCAAAAGGGATACAGAACATGGTAAATTGGAGCAATGTGTATGTGAGGTTCTCTAAGGCATTGATGGCAATAGAGTGGGAGAAGAAAATACATTTTTTGAAGCTATATTGAACTGCAAACTGATAAGAAATTGTGAGAAGTTAGTAATCTGGTTGGAAGCAAGGTATTAAAAAAAGATATCAGTTCATTGTAGAGATCTGTGTTGTTAAAAGTGAATGTGGGAGGCCAGAGTGCAGATTTTTTTCTGATCTGTTCTGAAACCAGTGTCTGTGTTTATTGGCTGTATCAAGAGCTGAACTAAAAATGGCAAAAACTTCCAAAGTTAACCTTATTGCTTTAAGTAGAGAAATTACTTAAATATCCGACAATTTTTAGTAGTGAATGTAAGATACCTTCCTCTGGTATCTGTAAGACAAGAGGTGATCATTTGTATGACCTTAGAAGGAAAAGGAAGGGTTTTCAGGAGAAGGATCTGGGGCATGAACTTTCTCTCTCTGTTGTTTTCTTGTTTATATGCATTTCAATTAAATAAAAGAGGGTTTTGTTGGGTTGTTAAAATCAAATAGAGAGCCCGTTTGAATAACTCCACGAATTGCAGTGTTTCTCTTCCAGGTGGTGTGTGTTGTCTAGTGGTTGAGTGTGATCTACTTGCATAAAATAATGCACAAAGTACAAAACCACTAGAATGTTTTGTTAGGCCCCCATGTTGCAGTGAGCTGGGCAGGTTGATAGAGCTTGTCCTTACTCTGACAATCCTGACATTAAGTAGAGTCTCCAGTCAGTAGCCATTTGCATCTTATGCTGAAAAGTACTGATTCTGGAAAATGTCCGCTTCCTTTTGGGATAGGGCAGGATTTTCTTTATCACTGTGAGTGTTCCCAGTGTGCATTGTGTTATGCCAACTTCCAGGAAAATAACTGTATGAGAAAGAGACAGATGGTATTTTAGCCACAGAGTACTAGAATATTGTTTTAACAAATCTGCTTAGCTTTGCTGTGGGTAACAGTAATGCTTCTGTCCCCTTTTTACTGTTTCCATGGAGTCGCCAGCTACTTGGATAGGGATTTTTTTGGTTCATGTTTTAGAGCAAGGGCCAATAGTAATTTGAGCATGAGCAGCCTAGCAGCATCAGATTCATCCTGTATTCCTTGTGTAGAGCCCCATACCCAGGGGGTATTGTGAGCTCAGTTCAGAAGGTATTTTAATATTCCTGAAAATTATTATGGTATTGATTAGAAATCTAACTACAATACAGTGATTTTTGTGCAGTCAAAATCAGAGGGTGGTTAGGATTTGTTCTGAAGAGCTGGTAAATAGAATCCAAAGCAAAGACTTAATTTAGGATTCATTCAAATCCCACTAAGGCAAATGAGACAGATTTTGGAGACATAGGGAGTTGTGTATAGCTGGTGTTCCCCTCGTAGCTAGCAGAGTTGGTGCAGTAATGGGAATTAGCTTATGTGGAAATATTACTTCCTTAAAGTATTGCTTTAGACTGGATCAATGAACAAGCATGAATCCGGTCTGGCTACTGGAATTTCCAGCATGTCAGCACTGGAACTGCTCCTCTAGTTCCAAGGGATTTTCACCATTTTGTGGGAATAGAAAATGCCTCTTTAAAAATTGTTGCACACTGTTGGCAGAGATGGAGAAGCACAGAAAGGTCACGAGAATTTGCCAAGGATCAAAAAGCTTCACGTGATATTTGCATCATGCTTGCTGTTTTCTAGAGTCAGGATTGGAATCTAGAGCCAGGGTGCTTGGATCAGCAGTTGTGATTTGGAGCACCCCCTCATGTTAGGGTTACCTAACCTGAGTCACAGCACCCTTTTCTGATGGAGAGTTGTGTCAGTGGGGTCCCAGATTAGCATGTTAATCTTTATCTTGGCAAGAGCTGAAGTGCTGGCTCTGGGCCCAGAGAAAAGCAAGTTTACATCAGAGTTTTTGCTTGTTCACACAGCTACATCCACTTTACAGTGGAGCCACTCCTTGGAGCAAAACCAAGTGTCTGAGAGCAAGGTGTTGGGAGGAACACATGTATGAGTTAGGGTTTCTATCTGCTCTTGCCCTCAGAAATCAGAAAATTATAACTGAAATTAAAGTATGACCCTTGGTGTGAGCTCAGATGGAGGCAGAGCCTTCCTGTGGGCAAGAAAAATAAAAGCCCCTTTATTTTAATTGTATAATTGTCTTTGTTGATGACACCAAGGTCTTTGGGGGGACAAAGAAGTAAATAATATTGATTAGGAAAATAAAGTAAAATGTTTCTAGATTTGGGAACAAAAATATAAGCCTGATATTTCTCTTTCCCTTGGTAGACTTTATCCCACAAACAAACGTTTCTCAAATACCAAGTTCAGCCACAGTGTAGCAGCCTACACCAACTATTCAGCCAAGCTACACTTCACTTAGTGTGGGCAGCATTAGTTTCCTTTCCTTTGCTTTGAATCTAAAGGTACTTCATAAATCTCTTAGCTCAGACGCCTTCTTCCTGTTTGGAAAAAGAGACTGCTGAGTCTGTTCTTGATTTTCACAATAACCCAAGGTGTTCTAGAGTCCTGTGCTGGGGTCTGATAAATCACTACGTTGAACTGTAGTGCAATTATATGCATCATGCAACACCTGTCAGTGAGTATTTTCTGTTCTCCTCTCCAGCTTGCCCTGCAAAGAGTCTTGTCTGCTGGATTCCAGGTTATTTTCATTTGAATCCCAGTCTAGTATGCCACACACCTATGATTACAATATGTGTCTTTTAGCATTCAAGTCTATGGTAAAGCGAGCTGGAGTGACACTGAAAAGTGCCCAAGCATCCGAACCAGAGAGGTTACTCAGCAGAGATGAGAGTTGGGTACTTGTGCCATCTTCAACAAACACCTAGAGCAGATAGCACCTATGCAACAGAGGGAACTGTTCAGTTATATTTTACTTTAAACATTGTTTCATATTTAAAAGTTAATTGGGCTAAATGGTGCTTCTCTGGATCTCTCCTGGGAAAGAAAATTAAGATGTATTATTATGAATAGTCTGGATACTGCTTAACACTGTTGAAGTGTTCTTAGTCAGATCAGAGCTATGAATTCTCAGCCCATCCTTACCCACCCATCACTGCAGCATTCTGATACAGTTGTGGGGCATTGCTTAAAGAGCTGGAAGAAGCATGAGTACATTATTTTATTCATCCATCAAGATGAAAGGCAAGTATGTCTGATTAAGATTCTAGGAGTTAATAGAATTCTGTTTCCTTCTTTTTTCTAAGTCTCCAGGCTCATCTCTAAGTACATTTTATGGATTTAGTTACCATGGGAGGCATATTGTCTCCTGTTTCTGCTCCTGTTCCAGTCAGTGGCAAAGTTCCCTTTCACTTTAGCACTGTACAGACTGGTAAAGTGGTTTTCAGCTGCAGGCATTTTTTCATATTTCAAGTATGATTTTTTTTAACTGTACTTAGGTAGGCAATTGGATATCTATTCTATAAGATTGGAATTTCTTATTATGGGACTGGAACCACTTTTACAGTAATTCTCCTGTGAAGTTATTTCACACAAGTGTTTCTATGAGTTTTGTATTTTGGATGCCTCTTGCATTCTGTGGTTCTCATATTGGGCAGCTGTTGGATAATTAGCAGTCTTTCTAGTTGCTGTAGATGTACAGCTATATGCATATTCTTCTGTGATGAGTCTTGCTGGGAGATGCATTAAGAGCAAAGGATTGTGATGGCTGTAGTACAGAAGCATGCTGTGCAGTCAAAATGGACAGCAGCATCTGGTGTTAGAAAAGGGACAGGCTTTTCTGTTTTGGAAAGTACTTGGTTCACAGTAATTGAATAGGACATTTGAACAAGTTGTAAGATCGTTGGGGTAGAGACTACATCTAAAATTTTTGCTCATACCTCTATGGTATGTAATAACTAACTGGGGCAGCCTTAATTTTGAGAACTTTTTAGTGTGTGAGATCGCTCCTCTGACTTTGAATGGAAATATTATTGCTGAGACAGAACCTTTTGTTCTGAAATGTGTCTCAGTTTCCATACAGACTGTGCCACCATACCTAACGGGAGATTTGTTACTGTACTTTGCCTGCTTTGTGATACTGATGGCAAATCCCTTATACCTTTCTGCCTAAACAAGGTTTGTGGTTGCTCTCTGTTGTACAAACAGCACTCCACAGCTGGAACATGACAGGGAAAGTGGCCTACAGCTTGCAAGTGATGTATCAGCCTTAGTATTAAGCTGCTGTCAGAATGTCCTGATGCTGTCATTGTAGCACTCTAAAGAAGAGCAGAGGTGCGTCAAGTGCTGCAGGACATGGATTCAGAAGACTGAATCCATGAAAGAAACAGTAGTTTACTTGGGGCTTGAGATTTTCCGTGGACAATTTGGAGATACAAGCATCATAAAGTCACCCTAGGACAGTTGGACTTACTGAAACAGCCTCAAAATTCCTTAATGGAATTTTGGAACACAGGCACATTAAGTTCTTTTCTTGTCCTTCCTTCTACTGATACATGGAAGTTTTTGTTGAGTTAAACAGGCTTTTGTATTTGGAGGGCTCTTTTTTTCTGTTTTAACGTAGGAGATTATGATTCTATTTATGTTTTGTACCTAAGGCAAATAAAAAATAAAAACTATTGTGCAACCTGACAGTAGTGGAGGAAAGCTTGCCTGAGCACTGGCACTAATCATTATTGCTGGAAAGTTTCACCACTACCACTATACTATGCTGTGTCCTCTTCTTTGCAGTCTTAGTGTTACAGCGTCTTGCTCATCTCCAAAACTGATATACCAGATCTCAAAACATTCTCTCAGCTAGCAGTCACAAATGGGAATAATAATGCTATCAAATTTAAATTAATACAGGGATAATGATGATGTTTGTCTAATGTCCAGAATTTTATTTTATATTGTTAATAACCAGATGTTAAAAACCCAGTTGCTAGATTACAGTGTGATATTGTCATTTCTTGCCTCATTTGTAAATTAGGATCTTAATCCTCCAAAAGGCGTAGGCACTCATTTCTCACTCCATGGGGATAATTTCTAATCTGAATAGGCCCTTGCATGTTACTCATTTTCTGCTTCCACAGAGATCTGGAATGCTGATGAGGACTTCACTTGCCCTTTCCTCCTGTGACAGATGGTAGGAGAGTTGTGGAGAGTCTTTGAGTTTGGCACAGGATCTTGCAGGGGATCAAGGGTTGGGAAGGGGAAGAGAATGATATTATTGGTAGATCCTTGAGACTAAAGCATCTGCTTTGTGGTTACTTCAGACTGCAAGAATTGGATTAAATAACCTGTCCCTTCTAGTCCTGTACTCCCAACGGCACTTTATGGTAAATAAATGCCTATCTTCAATGCATGGTGCCCTTTTTTCAGAACAGAAGAAGGGCAAACGTGGAATTCCCACAAGTGTGCCAGGCCGGTGTTCAGAAGCATGATTGTGCTGGGATCTCCCTTGCAAGTTTTCAGAC
This sequence comes from Nicator chloris, assembly GCA_013400495.1. NCBI lineage: Eukaryota > Metazoa > Chordata > Aves > Passeriformes > Pycnonotidae > Nicator > Nicator chloris. Next base: position 136,336 of record WAAE01010455.1, read on the forward strand.
AAAGATTGCTGTGTTTGGAGAAGGGAGTGCTCTGTTGTGTTCTCTAAGCGTGTGAGCTGTCCAGATGCAGTGTCCCCTGACAGATAATAGTATCTCTTATTTCTCACAGGGCTTCCAAAGCAGCTGAGTCCAGGACCTTAAGGAATGTCATGCAGTATTTGCTGAACTAACTGGCTCTGAAAGGAACAGAAAAAGATGGCAGTCCATATTTGAAATAAACACGTGGACTCTCGCTGATAAGAAACCATGTCAAAAAAAGGACGGAACAAGGGCGAAAAGCCTGAGGCACTGATTGTTGCCCTGCAGGCTGCCAATGAGGAGCTCAGGACTAAGCTAACAGACATTCAAATTGAGCTGCATCAGGAGAAATCTAAGGTGAGGGTTTGGTTTTAAATGAAAGTGTCTGCTGAAGAAGACAAACACGTGGAAAAAATGATATCACAGATTTCAAGAGGCCACACAACTCTTTCCTAAAACAGTGGTCTGATTCTTTCCCAACTTATAACATTTACTGTGGATGTCCTGTTGCTTCTGTGGACAAGATTCCATTTTACTGAGCTACAAGTTGGAGAAACCTCTGGCCCTTGAATGCAGCAGTATGTGAAATTGTAGGAATTTTGCTATTTCTGAGCCCTCCAATTTTGTGATGAATGTGACTGCTGGGTTAAAAAGCTTTTAGACGAATGCACACATATATATGTAGTCTTACTTCCTAATGAAATATTAAAAGTGGATGTATCATCATTGTGTGAGGCAGGACACGTGGAGAAGACAGGGGTTTTTGTTTGAGTAAAGACCATGTAATCTACATGAATGCCTCAGGAGCTGGCCTGTATTTTGTTTTAGGAACATGGAGGATTGTCTGGGGTCTCAGCAGGGTCTTTCTCAATTTGACATGGATGTGTCTGGGTGGGCTTGTTTTGATAATGTTATGTTGGTAGCAGATGACTTTCATTTGATCTCAATGTAGGTTGCTAAACTCGAAAGAGAGAAGACTCAAGAAACGAAGCGTATCCGCGAAGTGGAGCAACGCAAGCAGACTGTGCAGATCACAGAGCTAAAAGCCAAACTCCATGAGGAGAAAATGAAGGAGCTGCAGGCTGTGAGGGAGAACCTCATCAAACAGCACGAGCAGGAGATGACGAGAATGGTGAAAGTCCGAGACAGTGAAATCCAGCGCCTCAAGTCAGCGCTGTGCGCGCTGCGGGATGGGAGCAGTGATAAAGTACGGACAGCGCTGACTATTGAGGCTCGCGAAGAGGCCAGAAAACAGTTTGACTCTGAGCGCCTTAAGCTTCTGCAGGAAATTACTGAACTGAAGTCTGCCAAAAAGCAGGTAGATGAGGCCCTTAACAATATGATCCAGGCTGATAAGATCAAGGCAGGCGATCTCCGGAGTGAGCATCAGTCCCACCAGGAAGCCATTTCCAAGATCAAATGGGAGAGTGAAAGGGATATTCGACGCCTGGTCAGTAATCAAAACAGTTCATGTGTTCTCTTAGGCTGCACTGAGTTTGCCTTTTGTGTCTCTTAGCTTCTTCTGTGTAACAGATCTCTACAGTGCAACTCACTTTGAAAAAGTATTATAAATTTTTCACTGTCATTTGTCAGGAATAAATAGATTAGCATTGTGATGGCAGTTAACATTGGATGGCAACTTAAATTAGGAGAGTGTTTAGCTAATCCATAAGCATTTGTCTCTCTGATTTGCTAATACATGTGACATGGAGGAAGAGGAAGAGCCTTGGTAATAGGGGGGGTTATGGGACAGGAAGGGGTTGGAAGGCTTGGGACGAAAGGGATTTGGAGATGAAGAAGCACAAGAGGGGGACCACGCCATGTGGCCTCTGCCAACTTGTGCCCTTCGAGGGCCATTTTGAAAACTTCCCTGGGGATCGAACAACCGAATTGAGGATTCCGAAACTGGGAAAAAAGGGTTAGAGGAAGAGTTTCGAGCGACCGGCACCAGGCCACCTGGGTGAGGGTGCCAAGGGGACTGGGGGAGCCAGGGAGTTGGTCACAACCCTGCACTCCATTGCCCTTTGCTCCCTGCAGTCTTCCCAGCTCTGGGGACAAGGGTTTTGGGTTGAGGGAAGGGGAAGCTGGGGAAGATTGCCTTAGCCCCTCCTTCATTCTCATCCTTTCAAGCAGTGCACTCCGAATCACAAGACCTAAATGAATAAGTTTATCACACGAAGTGTTCCCCCGCTAGCCAATTCAGCAAACTTGCACCCGACCCAGTCCCAGAAAGGGATGGTCAGCAGGGGACAATTGAGGAAAATGAAGGAACAGCCACCAAATCAATCTTTTCAACAATCCCTTCGAGAACGTTTTCCCCCCACCCTCAAGGAGACCCACAACTTGGTAGTAAACTCCCCTGTGCTGTGCTGACAACTTTGCACCCATTCTAGACTGTAGATGACACAACAAACACAATCAGCACAGCAAAGTCCAGCCCCCAACACGGTAAAGGCAGAACAGAATGAACTAAATAGAAGAGTCCCTGGATACAGGGTAACACACACGCAGAGGCCGCACACCAAGCAGCTGCAACACTTTCCCCACACTCCAGGGACACAACACACCCTTACCGAGACAAAACTCCCTGAGTGCCCACTGTGGCAACTCACCAGTCTGGTCCTGGACACGGACACGTCATGTCAGAGGTCCTCCGCCTGGAAGCAGTCCTCCTGATGCAAGGAAGGGTTGTTGCTTCCTCCTCAGGAGTGCAACTGGACGAAAGTCGGTCTGCTGCCGCCGAGGTGACTGACGGCCACAACTTCAGGCCCTACAGATCCAAGATGCGAGGAGCTCCGGTGGCAGAGCGGGCCCCACATTGGGCACCAGCTGACGCGGGTTGTTGGGATCCACAGCCCAGGCCGGCTCGCTGCCCGGCAGTGTGCCACACTCCCCAGGAGCAGGGCGGGCCAGGGAGCGGCGCAGAGCCTGAGCTCTGCCACAGCCAGCTGACAGGCACAAGGCAGAGACAAAGGACCGGGGACCATCTTCAGTTTGCATCTCCAGGGAAGCTTTATTCTCTGAAGGGGGTCGAAGACTGAAGATGACCAACAGGCGTGGGCACAAGCTTTTAAAGAGGGGTGGTAACGTGGGTGGGAATAAAGCTTCAACCAATAAGGAAAAGAAAAGGGAGGATCCAGGGACTTTGCTGACATACCAAGGACCATTGGGAAAACTCTGGGGGAGGATACAACTTAACAGAAGCAATCATACAGTGAAGAACACAGAACTTTGTGGCACAGGAGGTGGGTATATCAGGGGATTGACAGAGGGACTGGGAGGCTCAATAGAGGATTGGCATAGGGGATGGGAGGATGCAACCAGGGAATGAACCACTAACACGAGAAAGAGGACAGAACAAACCATTACGAAGAAAAACAAACCACATCATACACGCAAGGTGCCAAGGGATAAAAAAAGAGCATTTACATCTGCACTTGCAGTTTTTTGGTTTCTGCAGCCTGTGTTATGATATCCTAAACACAATAAACCATGGCAGGAGAGGAGATATCTTTTGGGTTGGCCTTGGTGTAGCCTTCAGTAATTACTGTGGAAAATGAACAAAAAGAAGCCCACACCAGCAAAGGTGCAGGTTGCATTGTTTCCCTGTGTCGTGGTTTAGAAAATTCCCAGTTTGTGCTCCCACTTAGACTTTCCAAATCATAGTGATGCTTGCTCACTCCCCATCCCCTGCAGTGGGCTGGAGAGCAGAATTGGAGGCACAAAAGGTAAAGATGAGGTAATGAAGTAAGACCACTTTACTGGAAAGAGCAATGAAATACGTACCTGAGAGAGGAGAGTGACTCACGTGCAAAATGCTCACCGTAGAGCCTGTGACCAGACCACAGCCATGCTACCCTCATCTAGAAGGGAGCCCTTCCCCCATTGCCATTAACTGACATGGGATGAGATAGAATAACCTCTGGATCCCCTGGCTGCTGCAAAAATTAACCTTGTCCTGGCCAGAACCAGGACACACTGTCATGTGGAGAGCTGGACCTGCTTGCAACGGTAGAAAGTTTAGCTTGAAAATTGGAATTCAAGAATTGACGATTAAGTAAAATAAATGGGAATTTAAACTGTCAAGAATGATACCACCCCCTCCTCCTCCCTCCTCCCCTTGATTCACAGTCTTCATCCTAGAGGTGTATACTTGTGTTGCCAAAATGCTCAGTGAATGTAGTCCTGTGCCAAATTATGGGTATGGCTCAGATTGTTGTTTTACAGGCCTGGTGCAGTATGGTAGAGCAGATTTGAGGAGTGATCACTGCTCTTAAGTAAATCATACAATACAAATTGGAGAAATGCTGTTGCCTTCACACAGTAATATTGTTCTGGTGTTTCTTTCAGATGGACGAGATCAAGGCTAAAGATAGGATCATATTTTCATTGGAGAAAGAACTGGAGACACAGACAGGCTATGTGCAGAAGCTGCAGCTGCAAAAGGAAGCTCTGGATGAACAGCTCTTTTTGGTGAAGGAGGCAGAGTGTAACATGAGCAGTCCCAAGAGAGAGATCCCAGGAAGGGCTGGAGATGGTTCGGAGCACTGCAGCAGCCCTGTATGCAGGTTTTACTGGTCGCTGCAAAACAGTAGCATGGATGTGTGTTTCTTGCTGACATACCTTCTCAGGCCCTGGGAAAATATTCCCACTCATTCACTACAGACAAGTAGTCCATAGAGTCTTCAGAGGGGATGCTAGTTGGGCAAAGCTTTGTACTGCTGGTTTTCATCAGTCATTCTACTCACAAATATAACACATCTGAAATAATCAGTGTCCCTTTGAAAGAATCATCGATGAACCTAACTACCTGGGTAACTTGTATCCTCAAAACCAGATAGCATTAGGAGGATGGGCAGGGAGGGGCAAGGAGAAGGCTGGGCGTGGAGAATCTGTGAGACTCTTAGCAGATCCTCCTCTTTGTCTGTCTTCCCACAGACAGCCCTTGGGTATCCTTCACAAAGCATGCAAGTCACCCATTGTGTGACTAAATGGAAGATGTTTACACAAGCAATGCATATATAAAAGCATATTTACATATATAAAAACGAGGAATAAGAAAGTAAATGTAATTGATACAGAAAGGATTGTCCTGACTTTTTCACCTGAGGCAGTGGCTCAGCAAATAGAAGCAATCTATAGGAAAAGGCAATAAAAATTAGAATCTTTTAGCTTTTTCATCTCTGTCATAAAAAATTACCATCTATTTTGTTTTCTCTTAATTTTTTTAAATGGCTTAAAAATTTCAATTAAAGTATCCCCCAAACCAGATACTTCCTCCTAAAAATATGTGTATGTTTGCCAATATATTCAGTACTGTAAAAGTCCATAAAGATCATTAGTTGATGATGACAGCTTAAGTTGCCTGGTGTGTGTTTTTTAAGGATGCTTTTCCCAAGCATGTATTTGAAGAGAATCAGTAACTGTGTGACATGGTTGCCCGTGCACAGGACTTGCGCAGAAACCAGAAGAGGATGGCGGAGCTGAACGCCACCATACGGAAGCTGGAGGATCGGAACACGCTGCTTGTTGACGAACGAAACGAGCTGGTAGGTGAGCTTTTGCACACTGAGGAGGTTGAGAACCATGGCAGGATCCAAGAATAAAGCTGGTGATGAATATGCCTTGTCCATCCATCAGGCCCATCACTCAGGAGGCTGAGGAGGACTTTTTATCCTAGAATTAAACAATAATTTAATTGAAGTTACGTGAGTACGAGATCACAGCAGAGGTTGAGGCAGCAAGGCTTGTAGGATTGTGTGTGAATGCTTCTGTTCTCTCCTTTTGAGCACACAGCATGTGCTTGGTGACTTACCTTGTGCATGGTGAGATTTACCCTGTAAATTAAATAATGTCTGTAAGGTCTGTAGTCCAGTATTTGACCAGGTTGAAAATAGTTAAGTACTGAATCTAGGAAGAATTGACAACTGAGAATTGATCCCTTTATCTGATTTTCTACTCTGTGGTGATATCTGTGTGTTGAATCAGGAGCCTGGCTATTTAACCTGTTTATATTCCTAACTTCTCTGCTTAAGGATGAGGGTGATAAATTCAACTTGATGTGTTTTTTTATTCCTGAGATAGAAATCCTAATGCCCTCCTTTCATATCAGTTTAGCCTGCTTCAATGTTTGTTATGTCGTAATTGCAAAATAGATGTCAAGATTGCAAATTACAAGTATATTCATGTGTCTCTAATGGCAATTATTAATTGCTGTTATCAATCCAGTTGAAGCGTGTCCGAGAAGCTGAGAAACAATGTAAACCTCTTCTGGAAAAGAACAAGTGCCTCACAAAGAGAAACGATGAACTTATGCAGTCTTTGCAGCGCATGGAAGATAAACTCAAAGCAGTCACTAAAGAAAATATAGAAATGGTTGGTACTGAAGAGCAAAATGAGGATTACTGGATGATCTATGTGTTGGTGGCCACATTTGCATAGTGCATGATGTATATAAATAGAGAATATGCATTGTGAATGGTGTGCAATACTATTGCTAGGGATACAGCCATGGTTTGGTCTATATTATTATAGATTTACATACCATAACGTTGTGTATTATGCATACATGGGCAATATATTTACGTGAATGCATAATCACAGTCTTTCATTCTATTCTCAAAGTTAGAATATTGAGTTTCAATTGCTTAAAAAAAAAGAGGAAAAAAAGTTATATCATTGAGTCATGTCCTACTGTGCTATTTTTCATCTGGAATTCAAAAAGGAAACTGTTAAGAGTGATGTTTTCAGCCAGCATGATGTTCTTTCATCATGTACACGTTCTTTTTAGAGCTGATGATGACAAAGTAAACTTCTGGTATGACACGAAGCACATAGAATCTTTCCATAAAACATATGCATGGTAGGTGGGTATGGGAAAGAGAGAATGGTGGTGTTTAAATTTGGTGAGGGCTATACACTTCCCATGTCAGGGCCATATGAAGTAGGGTCAAAGCAGTTAGGTCTGCATCCTTCAGATGGGGTTGCCTTGCTTATCAGTCTGCTTCCAGGCCCTGTGTTCCCACACATGCACTGATGTTGTGTTGGCATTAATGAAAAAGGAGGTGGATGTTCTGGGTTGCCAGATGTGAGCTGGCAGACTGAGACGACTTCCCTGGCTAAGGGTGTTGATGGACTTTGCCCTGACTTGTAGGAGCCACTGTCCTGAGCAAGCTAAGTACCATGCAATGGGAGCAGCTTTCCTGCGGATTAGGCAGAGATGATCGGATTCACTTTCTTGTCCCACAGAAAAAAGACTTTAGTGCTATGTGGTTAATCCACTTAAAGACTCTGCAATTTACGGGTGCCTAGAAGACAGATAAACTTACTGCAGGTGTCATGGGTCAGAATTATTCTTCCACAGCTGTGGCAGTGCAGATCACAGTCTCCTGGGGTCTCCCACAGCAAAGAGAAAGGACTCGGGAATCTGCATGCATTAGGCATCAGTGGGCAGCACCAAATCTGTGGTGGACACAGCGTATATGTGCTAAGTTAGCTCCCTGACATCTGCTCTTCACACTTTGGATGCCCAAATCATGAAAGTTAACAAGCTGTGGGTGGCTAGAATAATTCTCACAGGTTTTAGCCATCTCCTTTCCCACATACGCTCAGAAGCAGGCAAGATATTGACCTGTGGTTAAAATAGATCTGTTACCACACTTTTTGCCTTTCCTCCTGGTATGACTGGATTCATGTCTTTCTCATGAGAAAAGCCTGTGCATTGTCTCACTCTGTATGGTCCTACACTGAATATCAGTAAGGACATGGGGTCATGAGAGCAGATACTATTTGCCTACCCACTAGACAGGTTCAACTCTATTTGCCACATGTGGGGGTATCTTGATGCGTGGCCAAGGAAGAGCTGTGCTGTGTGACCTTTAAGGCTGTAGAAGCTGTATTGCTGCATGGTAACCTAAGAGATAAAGCTTTGCTGTTCTGGTTGAAGATGTCAGCCTTGCTGGGCTACTTTATTAAGTAAAGTTAAGAAACTAAACTTTATTAAGTAAAGTTAAGAAGTGCTGATGGGCATTAATAAAAAAATGGTGTAGCTGAAGCATATTTAAAGGTCTGTATAGCTTAAATGAAAGGTGATGTTTAGTTTTTAACTGAAAGGTAGTCTTTTAATTGCTGAATTCTTATTTTATCTCTTTTATCTTTTATTCTTACCACAGAGAGAAAAAATAACATCACATCCTCCTCTAAAGAAATTAAGATCTCTCAATGACCTGGATCAGGCTAATGAGGAACAAGAAACTGAATTTTTAAAGCTTCAGGTCATAGAACAGCAGAACATAATTGATGAGTTAACAAGGGTACGTCCAGAGCACAAGGGAATTAGGAATGATTGCTGTGTACAGTTTACCACTGATAGTATTTCTTCTTATAACTAGAGGTCTGAGCATTAATACCTTACCTGCCTTTAACATCTGCAGATGTTTAGCTGAAGGTGTGCATGTGTGCAGTTTACTGAATTTGTAGTGGAGCATCAGCCCCTATAACTCAAAGCATAACACTGTGAATTGAGCTCCAGAAAGGAATACAGACTAAGAACTGTGGAGCTTGGGAAGGTACTTACATGTTCACAAGACAGGGCTGTGCCAAGGTGTTTTACCATTATAACTAAGTCATGCTTAAAGTTTCCTTAACAGGAGGCTGGCCCACAGGGCTGTATTGTGTAGGAGAAGGGAATACAGGTGACTTTGGTAAGTAATTTCCCAATTCAGCCTCGCCCCTGATGAGCCACAGCTGTATCCAATAAAGATAAGTGTGATAAAAGGGAGTGGGTTAGCTGGTGAGGATGAGAGAGAAAAAAACCACAACAAAACACAAACAAACCAACCCACCCACCCCAAAAACCAAAAAAAACCCAAACCAAAACAACCCACCAGGACCCTTTTTGTGCTGTGATGAACAAGAAGTCTGTGTCTTGGCCCATTTCTGCTCTCTAACAAGAGGGCTGCTGCAACAGTATTGTGTGCTGGAAAAGCATGTACAACCAGACAGTGGGTTTCCAGTTCTTCTGTCATTTTATGCTGACAATTCCTTTGTCAGTGGACTTTGCATTATTATGAGGAGGAGAAAGATTCCAAAACAGGCTGTTGTCTCTTCTGAGACATCACTGAGTGGTGACATCAACACTTCCATTCTTTTCTGACTTTGAGACAGAGGCAGCATCTCCTCGTCAGGGAAGGCAGACAGCCCCTTGCACAATGCCCAAACCCATGCACCAGGCCTCCCAGTGATTTTAGAGGGCAATCCATCAGCTCCTGTTGTTGGACAGTTGCTCAAGGCAAATGCACAATGGCCTTTCTCGGGTGGTTTTCAGCTCACACGCACAGATTTGGATATGAATTCTCCTTTCCACCTGGAATCAGGTTCCTCTTTGAACATATGGAGGGAGTTACTGGAAGTTCTGTTATTTATTTCGTCTGTATATTTGGCCATCTAACAGCTGCATAGAAGAGAAGAGAGAGTAACTTTTTAATCTTACTTTCCAGGACAGGGAGAAACTCATTCGTCGGAGAAAGCATAAAAGGAGCTCAAAACCAATCAAGGTGAGATGAAAAATTGCTTCTCATTTACAGTGTTCAAGTAGGCTGTGTAGGAAAACACACTTTAGCAATCTGATTAAAGAGAGCTTTGTGGATTATAGCAATCTGCTTTAGTGATCAGGTTTATAAATTTCTTACTTTTGGAGAGCTTTTTAAATCCACTTTGAAATTTTGTCAAGGGTGTGCAGCTGTTTTATTTTCAGCAAAATGGGGCTCCTATCCCATCTGTCATCCTTCCCCGGCCCTCTGCGCCCTCCCTCCCCCAGTAGTAATAATTGTCCTGCTGTTTGGTTTCTATAAGTATTGGTCTCAGGGTCTGTTATGCTGAGAGGTATTGACCTTATCAGAGACCTTCCCATTTTTTCCTGTGATCTATTTTTCACAACACATGTGGGCTAAAGCCAAATCCTTGTGCATCTCTATTCTTTAAGTGGAAGTTTGTGCCCGAGATACGATGTCGTTCTCTCCTGCTCAGTTCCACATGCCTATGACTAACCTTTGTATCACCCTGAGTTAAGTCCAAAGCTGGTATAATTTACAACAGTTTTAGAGCTGAGTAGTCAGGAGTGGTTTGCATAGCTCCTTTCTCAGCTAGATGTGAAGCATGACTTTGCGACGTTCACGTCCCACCTCCAAAAAGTGGAAATAGTAGTTCCTTGGTTGCACTTAGTCCTCCAAGGACATCCCTTAGTGCATCAGCCATGTTCTGTGAAAGTAACACAGCGCTGTCTACACACTGGGAATTTCAGACCAGTAAATCCTAGCTGTGTCATCGTTGTTTCTGTGTGGATCGTGAAGTGATATACAGCAGACACCACAAGTACTAAATAGTATTTCCATCAGTAAATTTTATTTCTAAACCAGAGATTATAACACTGGAGAGTATGGCAATTGTCTTCACTTGACAATACAATGAGCAAAAATTATGATATATGCAAAAGCTAATTGACATCTTTGGTACATGTTTTTTGTGTAATTCAACTCCAGGTTTAGAAGGTTTTAGCCTATCAGCAAGGTGAAAGATCTTGCTAAGAAGAAGTGCATCCTAATTACTCATCAATCAGTTTGTCTTCAGAATTATCCATAAGCCAAGTATTTAAATGCTCAAATCTGTACCCTGAAACCAAGCCTGCAGGTCAAGCATCTGTGTCTTCACAGAACACATCTTCACAATTTATTCAGCTACAAGATTGGCAATAGTGAGGTGTCAGGCATACAACCAAACTGTGGAGCATGAGCAATTGTTTATAACATGTGCCAGTTACTCTAGTCCTGGAAAGATGCAATGAAAGTTCTTTCACATTAGTTTTGTATTAGCATAGCTTTCACTCACATGGTCCAACAGCAATATCTGCAAGAGAAGCACCTAGACATTAAAAGTGTCAGCAGTGTCTGTGAGAGGAGGGCTGCCTATTCTACACGTTTCCAGCTCCTTATGGTGTTACCTTTGCACACTAATCTGCATGTTGATAGATGTCTTCTGAAAAGCTTTGTGGTTAACAAACAATTCTCCTGAATGGGCAGAGACTTTTCCTCTGGCGTGTTGCTGCTCACATCATGTTTTACAGTTAGACTGAGACAGACCCTCAGAAAAATTATTCAGCGAACTTATTCTCCACCAGAACAAGACATGATCTTCAATGGCTTTCTTTTGAGTTTCTTTGAAGATGGTAATTGCAGGGGTAGCTCACTGTTGATTTTTCACACCTCATCTTTTAAATAACTAGCAACTCCCTCCTCTGCCTCTCTCGAGAACACATGCTACAAGTTTACATGAAAGTTCAGAAATCATGTTTTTCCTTCTGTAGAGACATGTGGTGGATACAGTTTTTGGGTATGATGATGATTCTATGGACTCTGAAACATCCTCTGTGGCCTCATATAGAACAGACAGGACACCAGCAACCCCAGATGATGATCTGGATGAGGTAAGATCTGACTCTTTCCACAGACGAGTTACAGGTTTTCAAGAGATGATGACTTTTGAAACAAGTGGTCTGGCTCTTAAGAACACTTAGGTTTTTATAGTGCATATTGAGATATAAGTACTTCTTAAGTTTGACCTTAATTTTGGTTACTCATATACTGAAATGCTGAGAGTTTCTTCCACAATCTAGTCCATAGAGTCTATAGCTATGACTACCCTGCAATTTGAGGTGATTTTTTTTCCTCTCCCCTTACTAGGAAACAAACCTATCACATTTCTTTTAGGTTAAAGACATATCAAAGGGTTATAATGAATGGGATGACATCATACTGGTGACCTGTCACTAGTGGGATTTTGCAGGCCTCTGTCTTAGGCCCTGTGCTCTTCAATTTCATCATAAATCACTTGGACATGGGACTGGCAGGGATACTGGGCAAGTTCTCAGGTGATACAAAATAGAGAGGAGCTATTTGACTCCCTCGAAGGCAGGGAGGCCCTGCAGAGAGACCTCAACAAATCAGAGGGCTGGGCCGTCACCACCGAGATGAAACTCAACAAGGGAAAGTGCCAGATTCTGCACCTGGGATGGGGCAAGCCTGGATCTACAGACGGACTGTGGGATGAGGGGCTGGAAAGCAGCACCTGGAAAGGGACCCAGGGGTTGCCAGAAAGCTGAATATGAGTCAGCAGTGCCCTGGCAGCCAGGGGGCTCCCCATGTCCTGGGGGGCATCAGGCCCAGCATTGCCAGCCAGTCCAGGGAGGGGATTGTCCTGCTCTGCGTCGGCCTCACCTTGAATATTGTGTGCACTTTGGGGTGCCATAATGTAAGAAAAATGTTACATTGTTATAGAGTGTTCAAAGGAGAGCAACAATGATGGTGAAGGGCTCTGAGGGGAAGCTGTATGATGGGCAATAGAGGTCACTTGGTCTACTCAGCCTGGAGAAGACACTGAGGGGAGACCTCATTGCAGCCTACAACTTCCTCATGAGGGGAGGAGGGACAGACACTGATCTCTTCTCTGTGGTGACCAGTGACAGGGCCCAGGGGAATGGCCTGAAGTTGTATCGGGGGAGGTTTAGGTTGGATATTACAAAAAAGTTATTCGCCCAAAGGATGGTTGGGCACTGGAATGGTCTCCCCAGGGAAGTGGTCACAGCACCAAGCTTGACAGAGTTCAGGAATTGTTTGAACAACACTCTCACTGACTCTTGGAGATGGTGCTTTGCAGGGCCAGGAGTTGGGCTCAATGATCCTCGTAGGTCCCTTCCAACTCTACTGTGATACAAATGCTGTATAATCTCCCCATTTTTTTATTTCAGATCACAGCAAACTCACTGTGATCCAAAACGCTATTTGAGTCAAGACCTGTAAGCCATCTACTGTGCTTAACAAATCACCTTTGCATTCTTTGCTTTGTCAGTGCTTTTCTGTCAATGGCTTATACATGTCCCTTCTTATTCTTCAGGGTTTAGCAGCAGAAGAGTCAGAGCTGCGGTTTCGACAGCTGACAAAGGAGTACCAGGCCCTGCAGAGAGCATATGCACTGCTGCAGGAACAGACAGGAGGGGTCATAGATGCTGAAAGAGAAGCCAGGGTCTGTATTTGTTTGAGAGTAACAGCATTTCATTGCTGTCAGGACAAGAAACCCCTCAAAGGGACATACAATGGAATGGAGCTACATTCAGTATCCATAGCACTGAGAAATGTCTGTTCACTTGTTTACTGAGTACATTTTTAAAGGGAGTGACTGTTAAGAATGGACACAATCATTCAGTTTACAGGAAGCTGTCCTCCACCTGAACCTGCAGTCAGGCAGGCATGCCAAAGCAGACAACTTTGCAGCCTGACACAGAATCACAAGGCGATCATCGTTTCCTAGGTGTGCTGGCGTTGGATTTTAAAGGCAAATGAAGGCCTGTGGTTTTTCACAAAGGCATACATTGCACCAACTTTAGGAACATCTGAATGTTTCTAACAAAGAAATGCAAATAGCATTCAAATTTTAATGTGATGCAAGCTACACTAAACCTTCCAAGGCTAAAAATGTTGTCCCTCTAATAAAATTATAGAATCATTCAGGCTGGAAGGTACCTCAGGCAGTCTCCAGCCCAAATTCCTGCTCAAAGCAGTCAGCTGTGAGATCATATCAGTTTGTTTAGTACTTAGTTGAGTCAGCTTTTGAAGACCCCCCTGGCAGTTAAAATTACTTCTTATAACTGCCTATTGCCACTCTGATCTACTAAGCACTTTTTCTGTAATTTAGGGATTGCCCCTTATTAGGGTCTTTGAGCAGACCACCCCAGATACCTGAGCTTGTGTTTCACTGCTATGATGCAATCTGTGGTGGAACAGGCTTGGGTGGGGAGTTGGGGCTGATCAACCACTCTGTTCCCTTGTGTCATCTGTGTGCCAGTCTAAGGGGTGGCACAAAACATCACTGAGTCAGAATCTTTCTAATGGTTGCTCACTCAGTGGAACTGACAGCATGAACCCAGGCTCTGCTGGTTTTGATTTCCTTTTAATATTAGTCACATTGCTGGTTTTGTTACTCTTCAATGTGATGCCTGACTTCAACAGGCTCAGGAGCAACTTCAAGCTGAAGTCCAGAGGTACAAAGCCAAAATAGAAGATCTGGAGAAAACTTTGGCTCAGAAAGGGCAAGTAAGTAATTTTTGTGTGTTCTTTTCCCTGTTTTGTATCTTACCTGCTCTGCTTACAAAATGCCTAGCACAATTTCAGCATAAACTTCCATGAGATGTAATGTTGCCAGTCAGTAAACACGCAGATCTGGCAAGTTCAGAAGCCTTGCTACATTTTGGTAAACTTAAAATGTGGTTGTTCTGTAAAAGACAGCTTGTTCCTGTAGGACGTTAAAGCTTGAATATTGTGGCTCCAATTTTCAAGAAGTGTTCCCAGCCTCATGGAATTTGATTATTTTGTAATACTACTGTTTCATCCAACAGGACTCACACTGGGTGGAAGACAAGCAGCTTTTCATTAAGAGGAACCAAGAGCTTTTAGACAAGGTACATTCCAAAGGTTTGCATGTTCACTCTGAAGGGTTGTCTGGATCCTGTGAGACATCTTAAGGGTTTAGATTTTCCACAGCCTATGCTACCTCAACTACTACTCAACAAATACTTCATGGTTCTTGTAACAGTCACACAGGTCATGATATAACTTATTTCTGTTAGATAGAGAAAACGGAAGCAGAAAACAACCGTCTGCAGCAGGAGCTGCAGGATGCACGAGACCAGAACGAGCTGCTGGAGTTCCGCAACCTTGAGCTGGAGGTGATGGATGCACTTCTTACAGTAGAGCTGGTAGAAGACTAAATGACTGCACTTGCACTGGACACCAGCTTCAATCAAGGGTTTACGCAAGTGTTGTAGCAATAAAACAGAGTAACTAATCAGGCCCAGCTTTTTTAGTTGTGAGCTGAAGTATGTCAGCTCTGATATCCTGGTAATGGTAAGCACCATGCCCAGCTGGTTCACTTCACCCTGAGCCAGGTGCTCAGGTAAGCTTAGCTGATTAACATGAGTGTGCCTCTTTGTTGCCACGCCTGTGGGCATGATTTTTCTAATACCTGGAGAAGCCTGTCTGCCCACGTGCAAGTGCTGTTCCTTTTGTGGGCACTGGACACGTTCCCTGTTGAGCAGCTCTCCCATGACCTGTAGTGGGTACAAACAGTCTCTCAGGTGACACTGGACATTGATGCAGGAGCTTCAGAAGCCTCTGCAGGACATCAAGCTCCCTCTTCCCAGAGTGCCTCTAGTTACAGGCTCTTCTCTGGAGTTCCAGCCAACCAAAAGTTCACCTGCTCTCTTACCCAGTATAAGCTGGTTTATTTTTCAGTTGTTCTTTTCAGTTGCTGTCCAAGGCCAAATACATTTGCCACACAGAGCTTTTCCTGGGTCTTGTAAATTAGTGCTGTGTCAGACTTGCCCCTTACCCATAGAACTGTCCCACAGTTTTACCTGACAGCCGTGTTTCCATATGGCAGGGAGCTGAACTGATCAAGTGAATTACATATTCATAAACCAGAAATGTGTGTGAAAGTGAAGTTTAATCTTTGCTTAGATGCTTGCCTGAATACTTGAAAGGAATGAGAAATAGCATCTTCATTTTTTTTTGTCTCTGGTCCTTTAAAACTGGACAAATAATTGTAAATTTTAAGCAATTAAAAGGTGTATAAGTAGCTACGTTGATCAGGTTTTTTGAACACGTTGTTTTCCAGAGATGATAGAATGTACAGCATACTGGGAAGAGGAAAATATGTAATCTGAGTCTCCTGATAAAGTCAAACACCTCTTTCTAAAGAGAGTATTTACAATGATGTATAGTTGTTCAACACTTCAAAAAGCAAATCACTTGAATCTTAGCTAGGTGACAGCCTTTCCACAGCCAGTTTGCAAATTGACATAATTGACATAAATAATCTCCTGTTAAACAGTTACCTTGGCTTTAGGATTCTCTCCCACTTGGCTCACTTTTTCAGACTAGGTCTAGATGTTTCTTTCCTTGGCTTGTAAAATTAAGAACTAGGGTTTGCAAGCCAAGCATGATATAAACAGCAGCTATGGCATTTTCTGTGTGCATGTCCTTCATTCTAATAGATTCTATAGCATCTTTCCAATTTATTTGCAGGAAAGAGAGAGACGGTCCCCACCATTTAATCTCCAGATTCACCCATTCTCAGATGGTGTGAGTGCTCTGCAGATCTACTGCATGAAGGAAGGGGTTAAGGTAGGTCAGTTGTATAAAGCAGTGCTTCTCCCTACAAGTGTGTGGTGGGTGCTGCCCATATAATCCATTACAAATAACTCCCCTAAATTTCAGGTATTTAAACTGAGTCTAATGTAAGAGTGTGGTGACAGACACAGTTCAATTAGACTGAAAATTCTCACCCTAATGATAAAATCTGGTTCAAAGGCAACTGAAATCAATGTGTGATCCATTTCCATAGGATAAAACAAAGTGGGTGACTTCCATGTGGTTCTTAGGATAGATGGATATTGCAGCCTTGATAAAAGGTGCATGCCATGCCTTTACCTTACTCTCTCTCATCTTTGCAGGATGTCAGCATCCCAGACCTTATAAAGCAGTTAGACATCCTAGGTGATAATGGGGTAAGTTGAAATGGGAGATATTTTCTCTTTACAAGCTGCATTTGGTACTGTGCAGTAAGCAGTATGTATAATTGTGACTATTTTCTAAGATACTTGTTAAATTATACAACTGTTAGGTATGGTTTAGCAGATTGGGAAGAATGTCCAAAGACCACCAATATTTGAGACTGGGCCCAACTGCACCCCATTCACTCAGGAAAACACATGAATGAGTCTGGCAATCTGAGCCACTCTTCATCAGGACTGGGATTCTTTTGAACGGTTTCCCAAATAGGCAAGAATTATGAAATTCCCTGTGGCTAAGAGTGCATAGCTGCACACGTACAAGAGATCCTGTATCTCTGCCCAACATTAGGTAAGTCTTTAAAAAGTTTATGAGAAATAAAAACAAAGAATCCCTATTGTCTATTCATGTGCTGATGTAAATCAGCACTATTTTTACAAAAGCTTTAGTGGAAATTCAGCTTTGTAAAACTAGCATGAAGACAAACAGATGGGTCTAATTTTAGTTTGCCTTTCTCTTAAGGTATAGTGGAATGAATGATACAGTTAATCCATGTCATGTAGAAAGGCAAAAGTAGTGGTCATCTTAATATGTCAACAGACTCTGAATATTTCAATGGAAATTGAATACTCAGTACTACAGGGATCCTCTGAAAACTGTGGACCTGGTTTGTAGGCTGGATTATCTTTATTCATGCAGGAAACTGCTGCCAATTTTTCTCTTTCCTGTCTTTCTCTTCACAGAATTTAAGGAATGAAGAACAAGTGGCCATAATTCAGGCTTCCACAGTATTGTCCTTGGCAGAAAAGGTAAATCGTGTGCTTGCTTTTCTCACGTGTTATCTAAAGCCTCATCTAACACATTTTCTGCCCTGTTGTTGTCATCAATATTGTTAAACTTCGTAGTGTTGGGAGTGATTCCCCAAGTAAAATAAACTGTGCCAGCACAGTGCCAAACACCTTGCTGAAGCAGCAAAAATACCAAACTGAGGTGGCCCAAGCTGTGCAGTAGAAAAAACTACAAAAATAATATGAAACAAAACTTGCTATTGAAAACTGAATGAGAAATCATCAGAAATGTAAGCTGTAATTAGATAAAGTTTGGGATTTACAGTCCTGAGATTTCTAAAGCTTCCAAAGGAATTTGTATCCCAAAATTTCACTGAAAGTATATGTCTACGTTCCTTGTTTCAAAAACTAAAAAAGTGGGAGTTGGTTAAAATTGCTTCTAAGCCTCAAATGCAGCACACAGTTTTTTAAACATGACAACTTCCAAGGATTCTGCTCAACAATGCCTCCCCTGCAAACAGAACTGCCATAAAGCAAACTAAGCTATTTTTGAGGTGCTATAGCCCCACTGGGGGCCTTTATCCGTGGGGTGAAATGGGTTCCTTGTCCATCCAAGGGTGTATGCCTTTCCATCTTCTGGTGACACAGCAGTGGTGATCCTCTTGCTGCCTCCTTGCCAAGTGCTCCCTGCAGACATCACGGCTGCCTCTGTCACAAGCAGCCTCAAGATGAGCCCAGCACTAGCAGCAGGCTGCCAAAACCAGACTACCGAGATGCTGTAGGTATCCCACTTGCCACTGCTTGTGTGCTAGAAAACACAGCAAGTTACAGGTCTCATTGTCTTCTCTCCAGTGGATCCAGCAGATTGAGGGAGCTGAAGCTGCTCTGCATCAGAAGATGATGGAACTGGAAAGTGATATGGTAAGAAAACTTTCCTTATACGTTTGAGGGACACTGATTGTGTCACACTTACTTGATGTGCCAAAAAATAACTAGGAAAGTCTATTGCCAAATGAACTATGCAGCATTTCTCTGATTATTGGTGAATCCATAAAATTGTTCCTGGTCCAGTTCACATGCAACAGCATAAGAACAGTAACAGAAATAGTAAAATTTTTAAAAATTCCTCTCTTTCTGTGAGGATGACTGTTTATTAATAAGTACAGAGGGCTCAAAGGTTTCTCAATAATTTTCAGAGATCCATGCATTATTTGTCTCATAAGATTCACAGCCTAAACATCAGCTGTTGTATTACATTTTATGCAGGACCAGCATGTGAGGAATGATTGAACTGAATAATAACATTGTTGGCTTTCAAGATGTAAACTAACAAAAGTTAGTACCTTACCCTGTTCTTATTCCAGTTAATGGCAGTAGCTTACAAGATGAACAAACATAACTACAAGAATTAGACAGCTGTAGTGGCTTGTGTTTTGTTCCTGTGGTGTCTCTGTACTTAAGTCTGTTCAGCTTCAGGTGGACTGATAAGTTAAAGCACAGCAGCTGCCCCCAAGGAATATGAATGTCTGGTTAGTTCCTGTTTAGTTTAGTCCACTTCAACACCTCTTCCAAAGTAAGAGAAGGCACAAAAAGAGTAATTCCTGATGCCAGAGGAAGTATCTTTAGAAAAATCACACAGAACACTGTAAATTTCACAACTGAAATGCCAAGTAATACCACTGGAGCCAACAGAGAGGATGGCTTTAGTTCTATGTAGATCAGATGTATTTACCTACAAGAGCAATCTACAGCTATTTGCCCTTCCTTCTTTTCTAGTTGTCAGATATTAATAACTCTGCCAAGCATCAGTTGGAAACCAGTCTCCTCGTCCTGCTGAATTAGATATCTGTAAATGATCTGATAAAACTTCATAAAGTATTTGGAGTAACTTATTTGTTTTTCTGTCCAAATGATCCTTCATTGTAGGAGCAATTTTGCAAAATAAAAGGTTATTTGGAGGAAGAATTAGACTACAGGAAGCAAGCTCTTGACCAAGCGTACATGGTATGTACAAAGGAAATTCTGCAGCACATACTGGCCAACTCTGCAATAGCAAACAGACTCTTGTTGAATCAGGAGGAGAAATTTTTGCTTTTTTGTTAGTATTGATGTTTTTTAAATTTGTTCTTTCCTCATTCTTAGGATGTACTAGCATGCAATCTGCACAGCTTCAACACAATATCTTGCCTTTTCATGTCATAAAAAGGCACATCTGAAGTCTGAAACTCTTGTCAGTTTAAGGCAGATATTGCTCATTAATGTCAGCTTGTCCAGCTGGAGTTTTTTAGAGCAATAGGTAGAAATTTTAGAATTGGTGAAATAATTTACACTTCAGATATGAAAATTCTATCCAACTCTATCTCAGTAACTCCACAAAAAGAGTAAAAGTGAAGGATTTCAGTGAAAATTAATATTAAAATAGTTTAAAAATAAAAGTTCCTATCCTTTTTTTCTGAACATGGAACGATTTTCTGAGTTCAGTTTTTCACATTTTTGTGCACTTGAGCACAGGGACTGCCTCTCATGCAGGGGCCTGAATCTGCCACCGATCCCCCAGATCTCAATGTGGTTTAAACCATGTTTCATCTCTAATTGACTTTTGGTATTGCATCAACCAGAGGATCCAGGAGCTTGAAGCCACCTTGTACAATGCTTTGCAGCAAGAAACAGTGATAAAGTTTGGGGAACTACTCACAGAAAAACAGCAGGAAGAGCTGAGGACAGCAGTAGAAAAGCTAAGACGTCAGATGCTGAGGAAAAGCAGAGAATATGATTGCCAGATTCTTCAGGAGAGGATGGAGCTGCTCCAGCAGGCTCATCAGGTAAGAAGAAGGAACCACACACATGTGGTATCTATTCAGCCTTTCTGTGTAAGAACACAATCTGAGCTCAAACCTAGGCAAGCTCCAGGCCATGAGGGAGCCTGGCATCTAGCTTTTTGAATTGTCTCTTACTTTGTCTTTTCTGTGCATGCAAGCACACATGATACTAGCTTGTGCAAGATTGTTTTGGCATATTTTGAGTTTTAAAATACTAGCCTAAAGTTTTCATCCAGAATTCTGCTGCATGGTCTTAGCTTTGTATTAAAAATGGTCATCCCCAGTTACTGGATGGGGCACAAGAGAAATGGAGTAAATACTGCTGGCTCGTATGGCACAGGAGAGCTGTCTGTTTTTCCAGATCCTACTTGTCCCTCCCAAGTGGGCATTTGTACTTTTCACTGTTGAGATAAGGTACTGCATTTCACCTTCAAATACTGATGTTCGCTGCTCTGTAAGACGTGAGGTCCCAGAGCAAAGTGGCAAACTGACACAGCACATTGAATAACGTGAAAACTGCACCATGAAACAGATCTGACTCAGATGTTTATGGGAGTAAGAGAAGAAGCACATCCCCAGTGGTTAGGGAGGTTTGGTTCACAGGAAGGCTCAGTTCTCACAGTCTTGCCTGATCCTGAGTTGGGCACTTGAGACTGGGTCCACCCTTACCATTTGTTGCCAGGCCTGTGCTGCATAAGAAGCTTCTTGCCTTGAAAGGTGACAGCTGCCCCGTAGGCACTGCCCAAGGGACACTGGCACAGCAGTTCTGGCTTCTCAGAACGGCTCCGAGCCAGCCTCAGCTGCAGGCACGGCTGGAAGTGGCTGAGAGGCAGAGGAAGGAGGAGGTAGCCAAGCAATAGGACAGGAGACTGCGGGCAGGAACTGTTCCACGAGAGGTTCCACCTGGACATGGAAAAGAATTTCTTCATTGTGCGAGTAACCAAGCACTGAACAGATTACCCAGAGAGGGTGTGGAGTTTCCCTCCCTGGAGATATTCCAAGGCCATCTGGATGCAATCCAGTGCCATGTGCTCTAGGATGACACTGCTTGAGCAGGGAGGTGGGACCAGGTGAACTGCTGTGGTCCCTTCCAACCTGACTCATTCTGTGATTTGTGGTTCCATAGAGTTCCAAAGCTGCCATAAGCCAGTCATCTCATCTCCAGACACTGAGGAAGACAGCTGCAGGTCACCTGTTCTCCAGGTGCTCGGGCCTTCAGGCATCTCCTGCTTTGCCTCTTTGGATTTTTTCTATTTGCTGGACAGCTGTCTTATGACCTGACTTAATTAAAAAAAAGAAACAAGGCCTCATTTTTCATACTTAGAGGTTCTGTTCTGGGGATCACTCCTCCCAAGCAGGCAAAAGTTTAAGTCATGGTACATCATTTTTCTTAAAGTACCTAGCTCTGCTAAAAATACACACCTTGTCTATAAGTTACATATATGTCACTCACCACAGAATCAGTGGTATTCATTCATAGTATTGTATACATTTATCATTTTGGACCTAATAATAACACTTTAATCCTCTTTCAACACATCAAACTGTGAGAAATCTTGATGAATCATGACAGAATTCTAAAGATTATAACCATGTTCTTACACTTTTCATCTGTTTAACACAGGGTTAATAAATAGATAAAGCAAAACCAGATCAGTTACTGATACTAATTTCCAGCATTTAAAGATCCAGTTCCACATATGCAGGATGATATTTTGAGCAGTTGCACACATGGTAGATGTGTGGTTTGGCAGGATGGGTGGATGGAGTCCCAGTACGACACAAGATTATCCCTGCCACAGAAATGGATTTGTTGATTTCTAGGCTTTTGGTACTTGGAACATTAAGCTACTTGTTTAGTGGGACAGATTTACTGAGAATTGAGTGTAGATGGTTTCTTTTTTGATTTCCAGAGGATCCGAGATTTAGAAGATAAAACTGATATCCAAAAGAGACAAATTAAGGATCTGGAGGAAAAGGTTGGTTCTGTTATGCTTCTGAAGCACACTGGTGAACTTTGTTTTGAAAGTAGTGATCCAGTTCTCTTGAACTATATGACCTTTCTGTTCTGCTCAGTTAGCTGCACCTGTTGGTGGTAGTCCACTGTCCTTTCTTTTCAGTTTCTGTTAGTAGATACAGACTTTAATCTTAAAATACTCCATTGCATTATTAAACATGTAATGGTGAGTGTCTGATATGTGTGTGTGTAGGTACCTATAAACATATATACATGTGTACATGTATATTTATAGATTTATATTCATATATTTATATATCCAGGCTATTTCTAGCATGGATTGCAGCCACTGTTTTTTAACATGCTTAAAAATACTACACATGCTATTTTTGATATCCAGCTTTATGACTTGTCAACCCATGGGGTATCATGATGTGGCAGTTACACCTCAGGCTTTCAATATGGTGCCAGTTGTAATCCATCACCAAAATTATTGGGATCTGTTTTCTAAGCCTGGGAGGGGATGTGGTACTTAGAGAAGTAATGAGGGAAATATTCTAACTGTTCTACAGAGTGCAAAAATAATTCTGATGCTTAAAATGCCATTACCTTTCATTTTTACACAATCTTATTTTTCTTCTGCAGTTTCTATTTCTATTCTTGTTCTTCTCTCTTGCCTTTATTCTTTGGCCTTGATGTCAATGTGCCTCTTGGAAAGGTAAGACCGTTTTATTTATTTCCTCAAAGCTAGCACTGCTTGCACAGAGTGGAGGATCACATCCTTGTGTGGTCTTGTGGATGTTTGGAGTCAGCAAATGCAGCAGTTTGTTGTCAATTTGTAATAGTTCACAGTAGGAGGTTGTCTTACTGCTGAGTTACTGGTGATATTGTGCTGTACATAATTGTAAAAATAAAAGCTCACAAGGAATTTCACAGTATCAAAAGGCCAAGGGAATTGCAGGGGAAATTCAGTGTTGATGTTTGCAAGGGTTTGCAGACAGAAAACAGTTAAAATAACCTCAGCTGTAAACACACTCTGAACTAACACTCAGGAAGGAGATCAGGGTTTTAAAACAGGTAGAGCTCTGTGTCCAGCAGCAGGAAAAATACAAAGAAGGGCAAGGAAGAATGATCAGCTGCTGAGAGATAGGAAGGGAGAGACAGAGAAATGGAAGGATTTTTCTGGCTCAGGAAGTGACACTGATAAAAGGAGGTATTGCAGAGGTCTAAAAAATTTGTCATAGAATGGGTGGACGGACAGACAGCTTACTATTATCCACTGTCTAATACAAACAATTACCATGTGATAAGCTTAAAGTAAACAAAAATTTATAGTTAAGGACACAGGTTGTAAAGAAGTCTGTCACAGTATGCTTAGCAGCTGAAAGTTCAGAGTTCAAAAAGTAATGTGAAGATGGGGAAATAAATCAGAGAACTATAATGGTCCCAGTTTTCTTCCAGAACAAGGGTGCTGGGCTAGGACAATTTTTCTTTTGATCCAGGATAACAAAAGTGGAACACAGCCTAGAAAACAATGTTAAAGTCTCAAGAACATGTAATGACAGAGCATAATTTTCTGATTTGGGGACAGGCCCATTCCATTAAATTTCTCAGTCTCTCTTGGCTCTGGCTTCAGCTGAGTCAATGAATGCTCTGCACTTGAGACACGCTGAGATACAGTTGTGTGAAAGATGTTCTGCCATGCCCTTCTACCATGTGTACCAGCTCATTCTTTGTTTACAGATACAGTTCAAGGTATTGATTATGATTAAGTGGCATGGGTCTAGTTTGGTGGGTTTTCCTTTTCCCTTTAAGGAAGAGCCCCTACTTTGTGCTTCATGTCAGCTAGATCAAAGCTTTCATTTGCAGTTTTGTGCTGATGCAGAGACAACTCAGAATTATCCACATCAACTGGGATCCACTGTGTCCTTGTTTGGCCAGACCTCAGAATGAATGTTTCCATGGGCTGAGGCTGCAATATACATGGAAGTTGGCTTGAATGGGGAACAACCCACAGAGAAGAATTAGGAGAAATGTGGACAGATCAATGATCACAGCTTTTGTAAACAACAGTCAATATCATTATCAAGTTGCTGCTGTTTAAAACATACTGCCTTGATCCAGTGGTCATGAAAACATTCAGTTATGACTGCATACTTAATTGTGTTCCTACTGCAGGATTTCTGAGAGCCATGGTACAGCATGGTATGGCTGTCAGATGTTTTAAGTGGCTGTGACTGGTGAAAGTTTTACTTTACAGTTTCTCGCTTATTCATAATGGAGAAAAAAAATCAGAAAATCTTCTGAAAAAACCAAATTATGGACAGAATAATTTTAAGAACCCAAGATTTTCACAGTACACAGTAGTAGCGAATAACTTTATATGACTGTGTCTTTTGCTGTACCACAGAATCATGAATCCAGAACAAGCAGTCAACCTAGAGGGAGATTCCAAATTAAAAAAAAATTCTTGGATTTAAGTGCACCCTGAACAATCACAGGAAGTGATAGTGACATTTGCAAGAACCTGTCTGCATGAATTTTTTCCATTTGCCTGTACTGTCGTCCTTTTTCAGTTCCTGTCACAACTAGAATAATGTCCTTGTGCAGCATATGAGAAAAACTTGGGCAATAAGAGGTTCAGAGTTTTCTGTGTATGCAGTTTGCACCTACATTTTCCACCAGTGTGGGTATGGCATTGGTTCTCTAGTGAGTATTTGCCTCTTCTAGTACAGCTACAGAATTGGTGAGGAGCTTATACGTCCCAGTTTTACCAGTGCCAATCTCCTAATACCATTTGCTGATGACAAGTCCTTTTGGCCTAATTTGAGGGCAGGTATTGGCTGGTTAGAAAAGCTAATGAGATGCTTAAGGTCAGAACTCTATATTTTTCCTAAGTTCTAGGGTTTGCTATTTTTCACTTGGAGTCATCCTGCCTCCGTGGGCTGCTGGGTCCTGTTCAGCTCTTGCTCTCCACTGAGCTGATGCACACCTAGCTGTTGTGTTCCTTGAACAGGACTAATAGTCCAAACAACATAAACATTTCTGTGCTGTCGTTGGGGCTAACACAACCTTTCCAGCTGCACAACTGACTGATGTCATTGCACGGGGATTTACACAGGTCCCTTAGGGACTATGTCAAGACTTCACTTTCCTCCCTTTCTCTCCCCACCCTCCACCCCCTCATTCTGGCCCAATCTCCTTCAATGGGTTTTCCTCTTGTTTTACATAACAGCTAAGGTTTAGCAGGTGTAAATCCCTTTGGGATCACTTGAGCCCAGGAAGGCTGCTCTAACTACAATGCCAAGATGAGTTTCACTCATTGAATTCACTGTTGCTCCACAATGGCTGGTCTGTGGAGCACACAGGAGTCCAGTTCCTACAGAGAGGATGAGAAGCATTAGCAGGAGCTGAAATGTGGTTTACAGCCCCAGAAAGCCTGCTAGGCAGTTGTGGCACTCTAAGGACCACCCAGGAGATGAAGGATTCTTTTGCCTTTCTCATCCTGCTTTTGCATATTTGGCTTTATGAATGTCAGGTAGGGATCAACAAGACAGGTTATGGTGAGCTGAGTGACAGAGGAAGGAGCCATGACAGTGTGGAGATACAGTGATTTAGAGAATTGACACTGACTATGAAAGTGGAAAAATCTTATGGGTGAGGTGTGTGTGGGGGATATATAAACTCAATGCTTTTCCAGAGAATCTGCACTGCTGTGAACTCCCTTGAACTGTAAAGACAGCTGCAGCAGGCCCAGCATCACAGCACTCATGATACCTGTAGAGTGTTTTACCAAGGCCAGTCACTCCACAGGTGCAAAGCATCAAGTCTTGTAGCAGTTCCTCAAAAACAAGGTAATGGTAAGCTCCTTATCCCCTGCCTTCACCCCTGCACTTTCCTCTATGGGATCCTCCCCCCTCAAAAACTGAGGGGAAATCTCCAGACACAAGCAATTTGGGAATAGTGTTGGCAAGATGGAGAGGGATTTTAGCGAAGTCATATTTTCTGAGGCTGGAATACATGGAATTGGAGACAATAACTAACATTGATTTGTGTTGCCCATTCGTATCAAAAACCACCTGCCTATGCAGGTGCCTATGCAGCAAAGGTGAGCAGGGCATGGGGAGTGTGCCATCAGCTTTTCTTCTTACAACTATTGAGCTATATATATTGTCATGTATATAATATACTATATGTATTGCAAAACTGCTTTACTTCCACTGGATGGAAGTGAACTGTCTTAGCCTTATCATAAGGGACTTCAAACAGATCCCTGACGAAACAAACAAAAAGCCCAGCTCATCCTAGAGAGCCACTTGATGGTGAAAAGTCTTTGGTTTTGTTCATGCCTTGGTGCAGTTTATCTTTTACCAGCAGAGAGAAACCCACAGTGTGTGGTCACACATGATACTTTCTGGTTTCCTTCTCACCCACAGTGAACACAGGACTCACTGCTATACTGAAATAACAAAGGACAAGAATGTGCAAATAAATGGAAACCATGTGCAGCAGATACAGTATCCAGACCAGAAGCTCTGTAACTCCTGTTTATGTGGGATTTTCCTACCTGCATTTTCTCTGTGCTTGTGAACATATGTATTCACTTATTTGTGATCACATATGGAAGTGTGGTCTGTGTGGATTTTGCACCCAGTGAATTTTACTATGTAGGCTTGAATGCTGAGATAACGAAGACAAAATATGCCCTTTTTTTCCTGGTCTCAAACCTGAGAACAAAAGTTCTTTTCCATAGGTAGGGTAGGCTTTCTCAGAACAGCAGCACTTTCTGTTTGCCTCAGTGCTGCATTAGTCAAAATTCCAGGCTTGTTTTGACACCCCAAAGATATTGCCTGCTGCCATGGCTCTTGTTACAGGTGAATTTTAGGCAGCTTTGGTTCAAGAGTCATTGAAACTTATGCATACTACTCATATGAAGATGGCCATGGGAACTTTTATGCACCACAGGGTTGCACTTTGTGGGGTTTAAATGGACAAGCTTAGCAGAATACACAGAATTCTCACCAATGCTTTTCATACAGACAAAACCAGTTTCACACTGATAGCTGTAAGAACTGACCTTTTCAGCTTCCTGATTGATAGATTGTATCTTGGCAAAGCTGGGATAGGTAGGTAGAGGAACTTAAAACATATGTCTTATCTGATACAGATATTCTTCTTTCTTTTTTTTTTTTAACTTTTAGAGTGCCCGACCACACAGATAAGTCCTTATAAAGGCAAATGCTTCCACCCCTCGATGAAGAGAATATTGTTTACACCTATTTTCAAAGGTAAAAAAATGAACAACCTGTAGCCAAGACTGAAACCACCTTGTATTTTAAAGCCATCACTCAAAATTTGTTACCTGACAGTTCCTGTCTAAAGCTATGATACATGCTGCATCTATGTTGAAATTACAAAAGGGGAAGAAAAATAAACTGACAACCTACATCACCTAGAAAGAACTTAAAGGGAAGGACCCACTTTCAGCTGATCAAGTCAGTGTGTCTTGGGCATGGAACCAAAGTTACAATAGAAGAATCTATTCCTGCTGTGCAGGGCAATCATCTTAATGTCACCCTGTCATCTGACAAATGGATCAAAAATGAACAGATCGGAGTAGAAGAAACTCAAGAGATGCTGACAACAAAGTGCTCAATTTGAAGTGTGTGGCTTTCTCGCTGCAGGGACTCCTGCTCTCCCTCTTTGGTTTTAACCTCAGGAACAAATGGCAGCTGCAATGTGGAAGGAAGAAAGGAATAAACAAAAACCCCAGTCTGGGTTATTGCAGGATGAGCAGGACAGGTCACCATATTTTGTGCTTGAGATCGTAACACATCATCACCTGCCTTGGCCAGGGAATGGAAGAAGAGGGTGTCTGGCATAAGGAGGGTTTCCAGTGCAGTTGAAGCCTTATCTCTCTTCACCATCCCTCCATGAAGAACAACCTGTCTATTATCAAATACTTTTCATACTCTTCAAAGACTGCCATTGAGATAATAATAACGATACTTGGTTTCACTGCAGAATAACCACTGAGTATCACTGAATTGGACTACAGAGTAGCTTCTGAGATAGAAAAATGTTGGAGGACAGGGCAGGGAGGAAGGGTAATCCCCTTATCCATGTGACATGATTCACAAAACATCAGCTTCCAACTGTTTTGTCCCAGCTTGGAAAAAATGTTTTGGTTCAGCTTGTTAGTTGACTTCCTAATCAATGATACATAGACCAAAAACGGGGGAAAACTTTGTGAACATGACCTTATTACAAATAAGAAATATTGCTCATCTGTTTAGATTTTTCCACAGTTAAGAGTAACAAAAAGTAGTTTTCATTTCAAAGCATTACTTGCCTCTGTAATCACAAAGCATGGAACCCAGCCATGGTGCCTCCCTGAGGCCATAGGTCCATGCACCCAGTACTCTTTCAGAAACGTCCCTGAGGAGCATAATGCCTGCAGCAATCACTCTGAGGGTCCTGTGCCAAGGGAAGCAGTGCAGCCAGCTGCACCCACCCTCCCTTTCTCACTGATGGACTGACAGTGCACTTCTCAGTGCCTCTGGTTTCATTTCCTGGGGAATGGAGTCCTGCCTGTTCAGACTTTGAGTTCCAAGACTCTGTCTTCTGAGACGGAGACTTAATTTCAACTGGAAGAAATGGATTTCTGTACTAAAAACTAGAAAATTAAGGGCCACAATACGTCTTGTGCATTACTTAACACCTTCAAAGCAGGGATGACATGTAGCAACATCTTACGCACATCAGAAGCTTTTAAAGTGTTTTTTCAAAGAGCTTCTGCTTTGGTTGCCTGTTTACTTTTACAGATGAAGCAGCTGAGGCAGAAAGTAGTGAGGTCACTTGCCAGAGCAACTCAGCACATCAAAAGCAGTTCCGTAGCCACAGGAGGGAGGAAGTTCCTCTAGTATCAAGGATGCCTGCCCCTCACAGATACCTTTTTTTTTTTTTGGCCAGAATAGTTTTTAATCAGTTATGTCCATTTGCCCTACTGCATTGCAATTCTGGGCTCAGTTTCTCCACAGAGACTGCTAACATCCTTATTTCTTGAGTGCCAGGAGATGGTGTTAAGCCTTCCATCAAAGATTGGAAGTTATTAGCAAGTGATTTTTTTTCCTGCTTCTTGAAATTAATTTAAATTATAGAATGACCACATCTTATTGAAACACTCTGGTTCAGCCAAGGGGTTTACTGAGTTCTGGCACCAAGCTGTATGTTTGATGGTTCATTTTTTTAAGAAATATGCTTGTAGGTAGATATGTGACTGCAGGCACATTGCATGCTTTTTGTTCAAATTCCTTTTCCCTAGCAGAAGACTCTGTGGATAAGGTTGACCCAAATGTACATGTGCTTTCCACAAGCTAGGAGTTCACTCCTGAAGCTTTGGAGTCGGGCCCTGGAAGAGTGCTCCTGCTCCTGTGACAGCTGGAGATCACTGAGAAGCTTAACAGCTTGTTAGCTAACAAAGAGTTGGCTTCCTCTCTGGTTATTCCTTCTTCCCACCTCACTCTTTTCTCCTGTGTTGCAGCATCAGGTAATTTCACACCTTCAGGCTGCTTTCCTGAGTGTTAGGGCTGGCAGTTAAAGCACTGAGTTCTTGCAGAAGAATGAGCAGTACTTGGTTTCAGTGATGGTGCAATAACTTCCACCACTGGTTTGGTTTAAATAAAACCCTAGAAAAGTTTATTTCAGGCCATTGTACAGAAGGTTTATGGCACAGATAGAAATACACTGTTTCACAACATACCTGACTGGTCTTGTAGCAGGCTTCATCATTTAGACTCCCTGAGGCATGTTATCTTATTTTTTTGGTCTAATTTGCTGTCCCTTACTCCTGTGTGTATACATATGCATGCAGGTATTGCATCCCCAAGGGCTCAGGGTGGGATGGGGGCTGGTAGTCTGACTGCAGCAGACCTGGGTCTGCAAACTTTTCAAAGATTGTTCTTCCCGCCAGGGAGCTGAACCACCACTGCTTTACTCTCCTTGCAGCACAACACGTGCCATGCCTAAAACACGCTTGCTAATAATGAGTTATTACGAGCTTTCTGCTATCAGCTAGATCAAAATGAGATTAATGTCTGTGTATATATATATACATGTATATGTACATATATATACATATATATGCATATACTTATTTATTCCCTATTGTATATAGAAATTATTGCTATAGCTTACGAAAGTATTACTTCAATCTAGGCATGGGGAACTGAATCAAGGTTGTTTAGCTGCCACAGCTGGTACACTTCTCCAGGTTTAGTTTCACATCCTATGGGCAACTAGTTTCTTGATTCTTTTTTCCTGGACCCTTCTCTGTCCTTGGACTGTTAATCTTGGGCTTTCTGCTGTTCCTGATGTTCATTGAAGCAAAGGATTGAGAATCCTCCCTCAGATTAGTCACTGCAGCCAACCTCCTCTCCCAAAAACCAAAAAGAAAAAGAAAAATCAATTTACTGCAGCCTTTGAGAACAGCAAATACAGCCCTGGATCCCTCCCATGTATCCCTTCAAGGCTGTTCAGGAGCAGCAGCACTCCGGGCTATCCATCCCACCAAAGCAGGAGGTGAGCCACAGAAGGTGGTACAAATCAGCTTGACCACAGTTTGACTTGCTGCTTTTTTTTTCCAATGACCAAGTTGAGAGATTTGGAAGACTATTTTTTGAATTTAAGCACTTCAGATGGGGGCCTGGTTACATAAGCTGAATTTAGGTAATTGCAGTTGTAGTAAGGCAGTGGTACTTCTTGCAGTGTTACCAGGCTGGCTCACAACTCCATCTTCTCTTACTGATATGCCTGGAGGACAGTGGAGAGGTTTTTTTAGGTGTTGTTCATCTTCCAACCCCCTACCATCATCTCATTGGGAAACATCCTCTGAAACCCAAAGCTTTCAGTTCTATGGCATCCCATGTGGACTGCCCAGGCTAGGCTCTCCTGGCATGAGCAGGGATAAGAGAATAAACACACAGCTGCTGGTGATCCAAAGGGTTTTCTCTTCCCCTGCCCTCTCTCACATCAGCACCTCTGTGGTTTTATATATACTTTTTGTTCCAAATTTTTTTGGTGTCTATTCCAGAACAAAATTGTAAATGACTTGGCAGAATGACCCTTTGATAAACACTGGACATGTATCTGTACTATATCTATTAACGTGTAGGAGAGAATCCTTACTGTATGTAAAGTTTTATGAATGGTTATTTTTTAATTTATGTATTTAATATAGGATTCAATGACCTCTGGTGTTTTAGTTTGTATAAAAAATAAAACAGCTTTTTTTTTTTTTTTTTTAATACCACTTTACATTCACGGAGATACTCAGCATATCTGGAGTCTGTTCAGAGGAGTCACGTTAAAGCTGAGCCACGGGGGCGCATGCTGGGGCGCGGGGAGTTGTGACACAGCAAGGGGTGGGGAGTACATCGATTAAAGAGTGAGCGAGGTCCTGGCGCGATCACTGCGAAAAGGGAGGGCGGGTAGCGGTCCCAGCGGGGGCCAAGGGTGAATTTCTTGCTATTTGCCAGGCCTGTGCAGAAACCACAACACAGCAACCTGGTACCTTTCTGGAGTCCGCGGCGCACGGCCTGGGAGCTCTTGAAGGCTCTTGCCGCAGTTTGAAATTAAAAAAAACCGCCGCTCGCTGATTTTAGCCGGGGCCGGGGCCGGGGCCGGGCCGCGGCTCAGGCGGAGCAGGCGTTGGGGCGGGCCGGGCCGGGGCTGAGGCGGAGCAGGCGTTGGGCCGGGCCGGGGCCGTGGCCGGGGCCGGAGGCGGAGCAGGCGTTGGGGCGGGCCGGGCCGGGGCTGAGGCGGAGCAGGCGTTGGGCCGGGCCGGGGCCGTGGCCGGGGCCGGAGGCGGAGCAGGCGTTGGGGCGGGCCGGGCCGGGGCCGAGGCGGAGCAGGCGTTGGGGCGGGCCGGGCCGGGCCAGGGCCGGGGGTCGCTGTCCGCGCGTGCCACCAGAGGGCAGCGCGGGGAGAACGGGCCGGGGGCGGAAAGAGCGGCTTGGAAAAGTCTCGGTAGAAGCGCAGCGAAGTGACCGTAACCCTTGGGAGTGAGCACAACCCCAGAGCCGTAACGGCGGTGACCGCTGTAGGGCCGCGGCTGGCTCCCGCTTCTGTTTCACTGAGGGGGTCTGCGCCGCACCTTCAGCCCTTGGCAGGCTCAGACTCTCGCCTCCCTCCCCATCAAATCTTTGCGATTTCTCTGCCTAAAATGAATTTTAAATCCCAGAATCATTTCATTTTGAGGAGTGGGTCAGCAGTACACAGCGGCACTTCATGGCAGTTGATGTCACAGAGACAAAATGCTTGGTACCTCCAGTCCGACGGCACAGGGAGTTGTGTGTGCTGCCAAACAGACCTTTGGGAAGAAAATACTGTAAATGGAAAGCACGTCTGGAAGTGCAAACTTGTAGCCAGATATTTATACCTATCTCATCCTTTTTACGCTCAAGAAATCTAAGCTAAAGAATATCAGATTGTTACAGAATAGCCCAGTACATTAATGTATTCTTTACTAAAAAACTCCCAAACATTATCTTTCCCAAGATCCAGTCCCCAAGAACTGCAGTTCATATCTTTAAAGTGCTCTTAGAAGACTGAAACACATTAAATGGGTCTGAAACACAGAAATTCGGATCTAGATTTGGTTCAAACATGTTCATTTCCCTTGCACAATCTTCAAATAATGAGTGAAGCAAAGAACTTGAGCCAATCAATCTTGTTTCCTTTGACTGGAAAAAAAATGGAAGGAGCATTTAATATTAAAATACACTAATTTAAAGAGATACACAATACAAAATAGATGCGTGCTACAGGGCCCGTGGGATGAGCTCAGCTCAGAAGGACTTTGTGGATCCTCTCTGGATAAGGCTGTGGGGTGCAGCTCATTAGCCTGTACAAACATCCCTCACACCAAATGAAATGCAACACAGTAGTTGCTCAGTGACCAGACTAGGAGGCGTTCACTTTTCTAAAAATCTGTAATAAAATTAGAAATGTATTTCAGGGAAACTGCTGGTAATGGGAGCTGGATCAGTAGGGGTGTAGAAAAGCTGCTGCCTGAAGTCCCAGCCTGAACTTATGCTGGAGTAAACCAGGAGTACTTTGCTGGTGGAATGAAGATACAGTGCAAGAAAACTTGCATACTGTACAGATACAGCTCAGAATGGTAAGCCTAGGTGTTATAACATTTGTTATGTCTGATTTTGCCTTCTCCTGTGTACACATGGAAGCATGGCCATCCAAGGGATCCTTTTTTTGACAATAACAAGAACTCTGCACCAGATTTTGGGGCCAGAATGCTCTGGGTGTTTCTGTCATTCCAATTCAGGACGGCGAAGAAAAGTAACGACATAGTCCATCTCAGAAGGCAAATCTCTGTCTTTATTAGACAAACACATTCCTTCATAGATGGTTATGAGAGAAGAAATATGATTGGACACTCAGAACAACACCTCTTTGTAAACATCTTGAAAACAAAACACCAGGTGCAAAAGATTGTTTAAATTCTTCACAGACCAATGTTTTGGGAAAACTTATCTCTCTCACAGGCCTTTGCTGCCCTAATATTTGAGAGTTTTCCCTTTCAACTAAGCCTTTAGCATCCACAGTTTCTCTGGGACAGCTGCAAGGTATCTTCAGCTACAAGACAGTAAAAGGATGGGACAATGCAAGGGAGTTGCAGACTGTCCTGGGACAAGGCATGGGCATACCTGGCGTGAGTCTGTCGCTGGTACATGACAGCACACCAGCCTGCCCCACGCAGGGTGTATGGTGATTGTATGAGGCTCCAGGTTGCAGCTGTGTGGCCCATCCTTGAGGCATCTCCATTTTTTCCAGTATTTTATCATAAAATACTTTGGCAAGCGAGGGACTAAGCCCTGTCCCAGACTATGCTTCTGCCAGAGGAGGCACGGTGAGTGCTCATGGCTAGAGTGAAGTCTGGCTATACGTTAGAAGTTCTCTGGGTTGTTTCTGCAGCTCCTTTGTATGGCAACAGTTTTCCATTGTTTGTGATATTGTCTAAACAGAGTAAAAGCCCTAATAACTGGCAATGTGCCATCTGCTTTGTGCTGGGGGAGCTAAGTCTGAACATGACCAAAATATACATTTCAAAGCCCTGTTCCTGCTTGGGCAGAGATGCATCCCATAGCCTGTGCTACACTGACAGGAGGCCATTGTGCTACATCTGCTCCAATGCCTGGCCGGCAAGCGACAGCCATGAACAAGCTGCTTTGCACAACAAAGAAAATCCTGTGAAAACCATTTTAGAAGCCTGAAACACGACTGAGACTAGAGATATAATGATTTCAGTGTGTACAACAGATGGAGACTTTAGAGCGTGGAGCCACTAATCTATGGATTACAGACTCCCTAATTATAGACTAACATTTACCATTTATGAGAGGCACTTCTGCCCAAGGGAGGGATCTTGCAGGTCAGTGCTCAACAACTGAATGCCATTTTAGGGATAACTAGGGAAAACATGGAGAGTGGAAAATGTCACTGTACCATTGTCTTGCTCATTTTTATCTTCAAATGCTGCAAGGAGTTCTGGTTCATTGCAGATCTTGAAACTGGGACACCTCTGGTGGGCTTGACATGCACTCAAAGGCAGGAGCCCAGCTGCATGAAACAGGCTCCTCCACACCACACACTCCCTTGGGGATGGATTGGCTGCCAGCGAGTCACATTTCTCAATGTAAAGAGGGAGCCTCCAAGAACCAGTAACAAATGTTCAGCACCTCCAAATACAAACCTCAACACTGACCATAATACTAATCCCAGTATGGTCCCATCTTACTGAGTTCTGACCTTGGAGAAAATAAAAACACTATTCCCACTCCTTTTTGCCTAATTTTGTCCCAGTCAGTTATATAACAAACCATATAGGGAGATATGCAGAGCCCATGAAACTAGCACTACACAAAACTGATATCTTTGAGCCCCAGGACACAAGAACTAAAAGCAATCAGCAACCAAGCAGGTGACCCCATTGTCATGGGCCAAACAAGGCTCATCTATAAACTAAGGTGAACAGCTCTTTTATTCCAGATACCTAACCCTAAGAATCCTAATCCACACTGTCAGCCTGAGCCTGTCCTGTGTCATTTATTGTTTCCAGACCTAGCTACATGGTAATGACTGGAAGAAAAAACAGCTTTGGCATCGATGAACCTGGAGGGCCTGGCTAGAGTCAGCAGGGCTTTGAATCCAGAGCCCTAACTGAGACCCTGTCACCAACCCTGCTTCCTGTCGTACCTAAATTAATGATAACTCTTTGGTTTACTTCTGGCCTTATACTACACCAACCTACCTTGTAAAATGCAGAAATTAACCTAATGCTATAAATTGCCCAAATTCCCCAACTGCCTCAGACGCAGGAAAAACACCCATATTTGAGCCACATATGGCACAATCAGAGATACAAACCCAGTAGTTTTGAGTCCCCAAGTGAGCAAGACAAAATCTCTCGTGTGCTGGGCTATCAGCTGCTGACTCTCAAGTGCTTTAAATGCTCTGGTCTTGAGCAGACCATTTCCTTTAATAACAAACTGTGATAAAAATGCAGTATGGATCATCTCCAGCAAGGTCCTTCTGCAGTAAGGATCAGTGACTCATTAATTCTGATTTCTTTACAATAGCCATAGTTATGTGCATTCAGAGATTTGAATGGAACTGGAAGTCTTTTGTTTGTACATTCTTTGTATGTTTTCAGCCATCCCAGAAGTTGTCATGTTAACGTGACACAAAACACAATTTACAAAACAAGATTATTATTATTATTATTCTGCTTTGCATGGTCCAGGGGAAATATAATGAGCTTCACTTCCTGGAGACAGATAAAGGAGGTCTGAGACCTGGCAGAAGACAACATATTTCAGCAGCAGTTTCCAAGTTAGTGATCTGAACTCCTGTCCAGGCATGCAAAGAATACAAGTGGATGTTTTTTAGGATTAATGGAGAGACTACACTGAAAAAAAAGGTGGGAAAATGGCAGATTTGGAAGTGCTCAGCACACAGGAAAATCAGTCTGTTTTCATTAGTCATCTAAAATAATTTTTATTAATGGAAACCAAGGAAATTCTACAGGATCATTCTGACAAGTAGCACTGGATGCAGATATATTTTAGGTCCTGAGTTTGCAAGCTGTGATACTCTCTGTAATTTAAATCCAGAGAAATATTCTAAACTACAAAAATATCATTAGTCATCAGTGTAGAATGTATGAAACAGTTTTTCAGGATGAGAACCTATCATGGTTTAACTCCAGCCAGCAACAAAGTACCATGCAGCTGCTTGCTCACTCCTCCACTGGGAAGAGAATCAGAGGAGTAAAAAAGAGATAATTCATGGGTTGAGATAAAGGCATTTTAATAGGTAAAGCAAAAGCTGCACACACAAGCAAAAGAAGGCAAGGAATAAATTCACTTTTTCCCAATGGCAGGCAGGTGTTTAGCCACCTCCAGGAGAGTGGCACCGCATCCCACGCAACAGTTACTTGGGAAGACAAATGCCAATGCCCATTCCTTCTACCCCCTATGTTAGATACTGAGCATGACATCATCTAGTATGGAATATCCCTTTGGTCAGTTCAGGTCACCTGTCCTGCCTGAGTCTCCTCCCAGCCTCCCATGCACCCCGAACATCCTTGCCACTGTGGCCATACAAAAAGCAGAAAAGGCTTTGGCTCTGTGTAAGCCCTGTTCAGCAATAACAAAAATGTTTCTATATTATCAACTCTGTGTTCAGCACAAATCCAAAACATACCCCATACTAGCCACTGTGAAGAAAATTAACTCTATGCCAGCTGAAAGCAGCACAGAACCACAGTATCCTAGAACCACAGTAATTCTCTCAGTCAGCATGCTTTAGGGCTTTCATTGCCATGTTCCCAGCAAGGCTTCCTCAGTTGCAGACCACTCACTGATGCCTGCACTGTTCCCAGAACTCCACTTTGGATTGTTCCATAGGTGCCCTTGTTGTTAGGGCTCTGCCAGGAAAGTCTGAACCTCTCTGGTCCTGTCCTTATTGTTGAAAGTACTAGTAATACTCAAAGGAAAAACGTGAATGCATTAGAAACTGTTACTAAGCAAGTTTCAAAGAAAGTAAAGTATAGAAAAATTACAGAAAAGGTACACACTCCTTAACAGGATTAATGCATACCTATTACATGTCTATAAGACAGCCCAGAGGAGAGCAGTGGGCAGCTGTGTGAGCTGGAGGTCAGACCCCCTGCAGCATTAGGATTTCCAGAGGTGATGCTGGGAAACCCCTCTGTATAAACCTCTTCATCCAGAACCAACACACACCCTCAAACCAGACTCTTGGTTTTGAATACAGATAGAAAGCATTGGTGCTAAACTTTCCCTGTCACTTCCAAGAATTAAGAAGAGATAAGAATAGCAAAATCAACCAAGTATTACAGTAAAAACCTACAGAAGTTTGGGCTTCTTTGTATATGAAACAGAGAACTTTTAAAGTGGCCAGTTCCCCCAAGATCCTTCTTTAAGCCCCAGGTAAGCCAGCCAGTACTTAAAATTGCTTAACTGATAGGGGCTGTGAAAACAATTCAAGCATTCCAGCTTGGCAGGAATGCTCTGTTTTTGCATTCTCGGCACAGAAACTTCCAGAGGTTACTGTGCTATCTGTTACTTGGATTTTTATCAGCTAGCCTAGTCACTGAATGAAGGATTTGAATATTCCGAGGGACAGCCACTTAGTCTAAACCTGTAAGAACAAACCATGGATATGGTATCTAACACTGTTCAACCTGAACCTAACCTGCACAAATGTGGGGGTGACACACAGGTTCTCACTTCTGTATCAACGTATACATCAAAAATAATGAAAAGGCAAATCACTAACAGTGAATCAGAAGGGCCACGATGCAAAAGTAACCTGCCATGTTCTTAGCCATGTTCTACAAGAGAAATCTCTTACTCCATAGCAATGGCACAAGTACAGGGAAAGGGAAAAGGATTTTAGCTTCACAGAATGTGAGTGGTTCATTTGGCAATTATGGGTCTCAAATTCTTAAAATTATATGTTTTATGGATGCATAAAAGCTGCATTGCAGGTAAGGCATTAGCACATCTGGGGTGCAGACTGAGTTCAGTCTCAGGCATTCAAAGCTTATCATAACAGATGCAACATTCATATGCTTTCACAGTGAAAGGATTAACAAACTGCTTTTCACAATTTCTCCATCCAAAACACCTTACTGTGTTTTGAAAGTTCACAGCAATTGATGCTGATAACTCACCCATGCTCTGGAAAGGACCAACAACAAAATGCTGCAATTTGACCTTGGGTTCCAGCCTCTCCATCAAGAAAGCATCTGGCTCACTATCTGTTCACTATCTCTCTCTTTGGTCTTTATTTTTTCATACTTAGTAAAATTCATAAAGCAGTGACGCTCAGCACAATGGAATTTTGTGGTACACAATTCCCTATTAGACAGCCTGCAGTCTGATGAGTCATCTCAGCTCTTTCCACTGTCTGCCCGACGTGTGGCACTCACAGTCCACTGGTTTAGAAGTAAAAAGCAGCTGAGATGAAAGAACCAAGCCAGAAGTTAGGAAAAGTGAGGAGCAAAGGTGGGTATGAGCATAGAGACAAAATCTTGATTTTAATTTAATGTCTGTCCAATAGAGTAATCCCATAAGGTAAGGTGAGGATTTCCATGGGAAATAGCAATGGGGGTGGTCTGAAACTGGCACAACCTGCTCTTCTCAAACTTTGAGTCTGTCACAGGCTGACACTGACCTTGATGTAGCAGGCTTTATTTGGGATTAAGTTCCCCCTTTTCATGTGATTTCTTCCAGGTGTATTTGATACAGTTGAGATTGGGTTCTGGCCTTCAGATAGAGTCTTGGATTTCACAGGAGCAGCTTTTCCAAGACTGCTTGCAAAAGAGTAGTCTTACAAAGGAGTGGAAGGCAGGCTGTGTTTGGGTAATGGATTTTGGTAGTACAGAAGCCTTTTTCTTCTGTTCTCTGAAAAAGGGGGACTGTAAGCTGTGCTTGCTTTTCCCTAGGACATACTTAGTGAGCAACATAGATGGACATTACCTATTTTTATCTATTTTAACATCTGTGTGGAAGGGAGAGCTCACCAGTCCTTAATGGTAGCATAACAGTGATTTCAAAGGAGAATTTGGTGGGACATTGAATACAGACTGAACACAATTACTAACATAACTAGATCAGCTTGAGTTGTGAAAATTAAGCGAAAAATTAAGAAGTAGTCCCAGCCATGGCAAGCACAGGTTCTAGCTCCTGCATGGCATCAGTCACTGCAGTTTACAGAATATGGTTTTCCTCCACAGCAGCAGCAAATGGACTGGCAGGCAAGCAGACCAGGATCTTCAGTCACAGCCTGGTTCCTGCAGTACTTAGAGAGCTTCTTTTGTGCATTATACCAGAGTGTGCAGGGCCATGACAAAAAATGCACAAATGGCATCTGTTTCCTTCACCAGCCCGGCCAAAGTATATTTGACTGGTTGCTTCCTCACAGTCACAAGGAACCATAAAAACAAACAAGCAAACATAGTACCTTTAAATCCACTGTAATTCTACTCTGCTGACATCTAATTACTCATTATAGACTTGTAATCACTGGCACATAATCACTAATTATCTCTAGATACACTACCTGTTTTTGCACCAGTGTGTTCCCCTGAAGCCACAGGTTGAAGGAGAGACAGGTTGAAGGCAAGGACACTTTAGGTCTGCAGTGGTCAAGTGCAACACCATGGAAACCA
Organism: Nicator chloris; assembly: GCA_013400495.1. Lineage (NCBI taxonomy): Eukaryota > Metazoa > Chordata > Aves > Passeriformes > Pycnonotidae > Nicator > Nicator chloris. Next base: position 176,310 of record WAAE01010455.1, read on the forward strand.
GGAAATCTCAGCTTAGTCCTCCAAGTCATTTCTGGGAATAAAAGCAGGCACAGAGGAGAGTAGCTGGTGATCCCTAAGATAAGCTGGAGTGAGAGGGAGTCACAACAGCAGATATGCTTGAAAGGAAGTCAGCATTTGCCATCACAACAGAGGTCAAACACAGAGTGAGACCAGCCAAGCCAGGCTTCACAGCATAGGGAAGATGCTGCATGATGCCATACAAGAAGCAGAGAACAAACAGGACCCGGTGGAAAGAGACTGATTTCGAGAGGCAGAACATGAACTAAAAGGAAGTGGGCTGATTGGTCTTGAAGTGAATCTGGTGGCACACGTCTGGCAGAATATTCTGGGCTTCAAATGTATACAGAATGCATGTTTTCTTACATAAATCCATCTCATCCAGGCCCTAATGCTCCATACCACACCAAGCCAGACAGCAGTTACAGTGGTTAAAATCTCACCATTCCTGAAACTGCAATCCTGAAGGTACGCATTGACATGCAAACAACAGAAGGTGTCTACAAGTTCACTTGTCTGTTCCTAGAAATCTGGAGTTGCATCTCTGGGTTGGTACATCTTAATAGAAGGTGGCTGGAGCTCACCTGATGTGCAGAACCTCCAGGGTCACCACCCGTTCCTCCTTGTTAGTTCAGGTGAGTCCAGCAGACTCTAGCCAGGTTGGAACATTTGGGGTTTCATACTGATGCCAGATCTGTTCTTCTGACCCTCTTGAAAACATTATTTATCTCTGATGTCTTTTGAGCCCAACAACTTCATAATTGAGTGACTCAGTTTGCATCCAACTGCAAGGCCTGCAGTGCCACGGGAGTCCTTTGACACTGAGAAGGTAGCAATCCTTCCTTGGAGGACCTGGTCATGGAGAAGGAGAGTCCAGATTCCCCACAGAAAAAAATTCAGAGCTCTTTTTCCACAATTACTATTTCTTAACATTTTGACTACCAGCTCATTTCAGGAGGAAAAAAATACCCCACGTGTTGAAATACTGGAATTTTCCATAAGGTTTTGCTCAGCATTAAACAAATCTGGGAGCAAAAAGCATTACTGCATTTCAGAAATATTCTTGGAATAACCGAGCACAGAAGATTATAACTTCCAGCTGCTTATCAGATTTGTGGTCTGTCTTAGTATGACAGACTGACAGCATGCTGAAGTCGGGGTGTGTGTGTTGCTTGAAACTACTCCCTCCAACAATACAATATCATTCTGCAGTAGAAATTACCACACTACTAACCCACTCTCCCTGCGGTTTTGGCATGAAATACTGAACAAGCTTTTGACAGAGTCAAATGCTTTGCCTTTCTGACTCTGCAGTGGTTTGGCTTTGGCAAAGCATTTCACCAAGGACAACACCCTGCGCACAGCAGTTCCCCGGGGACGGATACGCAGAGCAGCCTGGAGAATCACAAAGGACTGTCTCATCTTCTAACATGCCTGTGTCTGAAAGTTTAGAAACTGGAGTGTAGTGATGGAGGCATCAGCCACTGGCCCTCCCCAGCTGTTTGAGAGAGCAGGCTCATCAGTCACCTGCCCTTCATAAACATGCCATTTCTGGGTGAACAAAAGAGCCCACCCATCTCCAACCTCTGCTTCTAAATGTAAGTGGGACAATCAGATTTTCTTGGCTCTTTCACTGTTTATTCTGCATTTGTACTTAGTCTGACTTTCCCTGAGGCATCTGAAAGGCAGTGCCGGGGGCTGTCCTGACATTGCTGCAAGAATGATAGCAGAACAACCCTGTTTATCTGCCAGCCTCCAAAAGCAGGACACACCTGTAAATCATGAATGCAGAGTATGAGAAGGCAGCTGTAACTTTGCATGAAACAAGACAACTAGGACTTATTTCATCATTGCAACTTATCATGCATGTAATAAAGGGATGCAGTTTTATCAAATCCTGTCGGAATCAGAAGAAATCAGTGTTAACCTGCTACCACCACTGTCCTGCTGCTTCCCCAGCTGAACCCACAGACCTTAGAAGAAGTTACGAAAGCTTATGTGCATTTATCCTGCTCACAATGTTATACAGTTGTTACATCACATCCTTTTCATGTGCAATCAAAGATCTGCTGCCTCCAGACTCACAGGAAAATCAGTGTAAAACCATTCTGTATGGATCTGACATCAAGGAAGGAAATGTCCTCACACAGGACACAGCTCAAGCTTGTCAGCATTCATGAAGGAAAGGGTCAAATCCCACCTAATGTCAATAGCCTATTTCCTTCAAATAACACAATATTCTCTAAGTCTAATGAGCATTGTAGTCACAGCTGTGGAGCCTGAGATGTTTCCTGGTGTAACGAGCAACTTCCAGTGACACAGGCAGCATTATGTGAACATGTCACAATCCGGGACACGCTTCACTCTTTTAAACCATTTTCTCTTTTTATTACAGATAGAATGATGTTGCACAAAGCATCTGGGAGCTGGGAACCAGCACAGAAGTTTGCGAGCAGAAGATGTCGAGTTTTTGCAATTAAGAAACTACCCACTGCCCTGACAAATGGAAAATAAATTAACAAAGTCAGCAGAAAATACACATCGGAGGACAACAGTACCTTGGCAGTGGCAGGCAAGATGACCTAATTTGACTTCTCTGTCAATACCTTTGCTATTTGAACGATTCCGTTGGCAATTTAAATTCCTCTTCAAACATTTAAAAGATAACGGTAAGCTTGACAGCCTCATGGAGAAAACGACACGTTGTGCCTCTCACTGGGTTCTCTGAGGCGCGGGCTGTCGGCGTTTCGAGCCTGCGATTCCCCGCACAGGCTCTGATGGGAACCCCAGCCGGTGCTCTGGCAGCAGCCAATGAGGACAAAACCAGCACTGGGGTTTTGAGAGCACAGAACAAGAAAACGTGCACCCCAGACAGGGTGATTATGTCCCATCTTATTAACTAATCCTTTTGCAGAAAGGGATTTGCTTAAAGACCACTTCCCAGAAGGCTGCACCATTCCCCCATTCATAACCAGTGTGGCTCACCGTGCAACATGACTGATTTCCATTTCTCAGTGTGCCTTAAACAGTTCTTACTCAACTGGAAAGACATGAATTAGAAGCTTGCCACTACAGAACTTCTCATAAAATAAATGCTGTTCCCTAGATCAGAAGAGCAGCCTATTCCTATTCCTTCATGCTAAAACCAGCGGTGCCCATCTGGTGGGCTCAGCTCAGATTCCTGACCCACGAGGACCAGCACTTCTGTTCTGGGGTCAGGACATGAAGCAGCCCTCAAGCCAAGGAAACCCTTGCAGGACTGACGGTTGGCTCTGCTGGGTCCTGTGGCAGCACAAAGCACATGAGCTCACATGCCTATCATCTCCATCCTCTCCGGGCTCAGGCAGGGGAAACAGCCTTCCCACTGGATCCCCTCCCTGATCTCTATCTTCAATCTGCTTTGTACAGAGAAGTGAGAGGAGAGCTGGTTTGCCATCAGGGTTTGAAGCTGCACCTCTCATGACTGTTTGCCTGACAAACATTTTTGTCCATGAACATAAAAACATGTGATTTAAGGAGAAGAAAATTTACTTAACTACAGGGGGCAGACATTTTGTCATTGTATAATTAAAAGCTTCACATCTGATCCAAGACATACATATACAGAAATATAAATAATGCCTTCTGCTGGGCTCAAAAGCAACAGTGCAGTGAACACACAGTGAACACAAACTTCAATTTTCATGGTATTCTTGAACTAGTAGACTTACTACACCTAACAAAAAAGATCTTAAAAATGAATAGCAATTTGATTAATAAAAATCAAGAACTGTCTTTTATACAGTGAATGATTATCATTAAAAGTCAGATTTTAAAGCCTTCACTTTCCAGAAGAGCCCTGTAGTTCTTTACTGGTGCAGACAATTTCAGTGCAACCATCTACGCAGCAAGGCACTAGGAAAGATAAACACTGGAGTCAGGATTTAAATAAATATTGCTGTTAAAGTACAATGCTGAAACTTTTGCATGTTTGCAGAATCAGACAAAGGCCAGGCCCTGTTCCAGAGAATTTTAATTCCCCATAAAGTTGCACAGCCATCGGAGATGTCCCAGCCAAAACAAGGAATTCACTCTAACTCCACTGTGGTTAGTGCACACAGGCACAGGGCAGCCTGCAGTGCCGGGGCACGCTGTTCCTCCTGGGAGAGGCTCCCTCCTCACACGCTATTGCTTGGCCCCGAGGAGGCAGGGGCTCAGCTGGCTGTGTGAAGCGTGCCAGCCGCCAGCTCCGAGATCAGCACATCCCACTCATCAGGGGCAGAAGCTGTCTGAGAGGGAGTTTCATCTTCTACTCAGTGGATTCCACTTGTAGCAGGAGGAGGAGAAATTCCTTTATGCTAAGGCAGTTCCTTAGGAAGGTAAAGACCTGGTGGGCAGCCACTTCGTGTGCATTTGCTTGGCCAGTACTGGTGGTCTTGCTTCTAAGCATCCGGTTACAGAGGAAGAGCATTTGCCAGAAGAACAGGAGTAGAAAAAAAACTCCAGAACAAACGTGTTCTGGCTATTTGAAGGGATACTTCCTTCCCTAGCTGCCAGCCACTGCTGCCTGCCCTGCACTGAAACATGACACTGCTGGGCTCTTCTCCTGGCACATCCTAGTCAGGTGGCAGTGGCGCGCTGGCGCAGGTGTGACACTTACGGTGCTGAGCATCATGAAGCCACAATGCTGGGGCAGCTGCATATTCAAGTTCACGTAAGAGCCCAAGAACAACCAAATGCAACCCTCTCTAGTGCTGCTTTAGAGAAAGTAAGGGCAGACACTGACCAGTATTTCACTGTGCTGTGTAACACAAGGCTTTTAAAGTAACTCTTTGAAGTTTGCAGACACAGTCCGTTTATATTTAATGCATCCTCTCTTCTCCTGACCCTTTAGACCTGAATAATTAGTCAAAAATTCAAGTTACTGTAGATTATTCCACTTAGATGAAGAGAAAACGGGCTCAGTTAATGATACTGGTACAAGTCCAGTTACAAAAGCAGACTGCTTCCCAGTGTGCAAAAGGAGAGAAATGATCCCAAACCATTTCCTCCCACACAGCCTCAAGCCTCGGTCAGCCAGTGCCCCCAGACTGCCTCTGCAGGCTTAATCACAGGGTCATTTTTCTCCATGATGGGTCAGGCTCCATGTGGATTTTCCTTAAGAACCACTAGTCCTCGGAGGACTGGCAGAGATAATGGCAGTCTGCACTGTCAAAATTTCTTTTTCAACCTTTTCTGCACCGTTTTTGCAGAAAAGGCTGAAAAAGCATGACTGACAACATCCCATAACACAAAAATGTGGTGTGAGAAATCAGTTGACAGGATGTAGAGCCCAGGCACCATGTATACTTGTTCTAGATAAAGAAATGAGCACCTGGCAAAACGATTTTAGTCAAAGCTCCAGTTTTGGTGCTCCCAATAGATTTCACAAGCTACTACTGTTATACAGCCATTAGCATTTGTAAGACCCAGTCATGGCTGTCCGTCTGTCCTTCAGCCCTCCGGTACTTTTGAAATGAAATTGTAATGGACCTCTCAAAGCAACACCTTAAACTAGGCAACACACGGAGCTTGTTTGCGCGGCCAGTCAGGAACACGCGTGCTTGCCTTTGGGAGCAGTGCAGCCTTTGTGCAGGGGACATTGCTTGTGTCTGGCTGTAGCGTCCACCCAACCGCGGGGCCTCTGCAGGGACCACGGCCCAAGCAGAACGAGCTACGGCCCCGGGCTTGTGAGTAAACGCTGGTTTGTGGGCTGCACCACGTACCGGCGGGGGAAAACCGACACGCGGCCGTCGCGGCTGCTGCCGGTGCGTCCGGGTACAGCCCACCCGCCCAGCGCCCCGCACGGGCAGCAGCGAGGCGCTCCCGTGTGCCCGCTCCGTCCTCACGGCTGGAGCAGCCCGGGAAGGCGGCCGGTGGCGGCTCCCCGCAGCGACCCGGACAGCAATGCCCGGCCCGGAGGACACCGGAGCGGCCGACCCCGGCTCCGGGCGAGCGCCATCCACGCAGGGCCCACCGCCCCTCAGCCTCACGTCGGGCCCGCCCCGAGCCCGCGGCCCGGGCCCGCCCCATCCCGCCCCGTCCGTCCCGTCCTGGCGGCGCAGCGGGGATGGCGGCGGACGGGCGGCGCGGCGATGAGGAGCTGCCCGTGTACCTGGCACGGCCCGGCTCGGCGGCGGTGCCTCGTCAGAAGCGCGGGGGGCTCTTCTGCAGCGTCGAGGGCGCCTTCGAGAGCAAGNGCTGGGCCGGGAGCGGGAGCGGGAGCGGGACCGGGACGGCGGGCCCCGGGGGGAGGTCTCGGGGGGCGGTGCGGGGCCGCGGGTGGGTCCGGGCGCCGCCCGCCCCCCGGGCCGGCCCTGGAGGAGCCGCTGGTGGTGCTGCGGTGGCTCCTCCGCCCCGGCTGCCCGCAGCGTCCCCCGCGGCACGGCAGCGTCGTGGCCGTTCCCGGTGCGCGGAGCTCCGCCCGCCGAGCGGTCTCACCGGGGCACCGGGACGGGCGCAGCCGCTGGCTCGCTTTGCTGCAGGAGCGGTTTTGGAGTTGTATGAAAGAATACCTACGCCCGCGCCACTGAACATGGAAAAAAACCAAGAACACTGGGGATTTTGGAGCTGTTACTCCAAATCAGGCAGATCCTTCTCTCTTAATGGACACAAAGTAGAAGAACCACACCAGCGGCGGGGGGGTGTGCACATTGATCTGGAAGTGACAGTGTTCAAGGTATCACGAGGCACAAGTTTCCGAACTTACACCAAAGTGAAAGTGATAAACTAATCCATCCAGCTCCACAGCGTAGTCCTTCTGCTGGAGGCTGAGATGGCTTGCTGTGCTGGTTCTGGTCCTATTTGCACTAGCAGTTGGGTAAGAAGATGATTAAGTTAATACTGTTGAGTGAATGTCTTGGTTGGGATTTCAGTGGTCCCGTAGCTCATTTTTGCATCAGGGAAGTAAAGCTATTTGCTGCTGTTGGTCAGTAAATTTGTTAAGGGCTGAACTTTCTCATAGCCATCTTAAGGTCACTCTTTTTCAACCGTAAACAGGAGCAAACCCTCCTGCCCCCCCCTTCCCTTGCCCCATTTTTGAAGATGGAATAAAAAATCACCTGCATCGTAGCACAGAGAGGTGAAGTGGTTGTCTTGGGGCTCTGCAGAAACCTCTACTTGGGTCTAGAGTGCAAACCCTGATAAACAGCAGACATCTGTGATCTGGAGGCCTAACCTCAGCAGCTTGAGCCTAGTGGAAGCACAGCAGTGAACTGTGGTGACTTGAGCTGTCTTGGTTTGGGGGAAAAGCATCAGCCTGTCTGAAGTGTCCACTGTCTTCTGTAGGAATGTTTAGGCAATGCTTAATTTAAGCTTTCTTCATTGCATTTTAATTTCTTCAGCCTCTGCTTTTTGGTTTCTTACTGGCATGGTTCTCAGTTCATATTCTTGAGCTTTGCTCCTTTACAGCTGTTTTACAGAGTCAGGAACAAAATTAACGTTATTCCTGTCAGTACCAACCTTGTCAATGTGGTTTAAGTAGCAGCTGCAGAACTGACCACTGCATTAAAAATTTTATGCTGCTGCTTGTTGGAAAAGGAGCTGAAGCTCCTGACAACCTGTCTGCATGTTTTGCTGTGAGCTTTTCTTTATTAGCTGTGCCAAAAATTCAAAAAAAGCCTGGTTCCCTTTTAAGGTCTTACGTAGACCCTTCTCCAGTGTTCTGTAGCCAAGGATTTCCTTCTGCAGCTCCTCTCTTCCTGATGATTTCTGCCTCTAGATTTCTTCCTCTGAGGCCTTCAGCTGATAAGTGTCAGGAGCCAAACCCCTTTTATCTGCACATCTTGCCTAAGAGGATGGGCAACTTCATACATGTGTTTTTATGTGTGCATGGCTAGAAGGAATTGTATGATTTGGTACTGTGGCTTTCAAGCTTTGGGGTGACCCAGAATACAACAGTCCAGTGGGAAATTAACTGTGCACACTGAGCCCCATGGCCTGCACAGCCATGGGGAGTTTGCCTGTGTTGGGCTCTGCAGGCTCAGGGCACACAAAGGCACTTTTGTCAAGGCAAATTGAACTTTGAATAATTTCACAGATTAAGAAACAGTGAGAGAGCTCAAGCCGTCTACTCTTGCCCAAGCAACTTGTTTATTAGAAAAGCTGAAAGTAAGAGACTTGCCTGTGCCCAGGACAACAGACAGAAATCTGTCTTCTAATTTTTGCAGTGAACAGTTTATTGGAAGTACAACAGAACAACACACCTTTTTTTTTTTTTTTTCTCCTACAGTGACATTAATTGCAATCAAAGCACCAACATTTCTACAGGGAGGCAACTGCAGTGAATAAATGCCTGGTGATAACACCTGGTGTCATGCAACTGGACAGCATAATACAGATGCAGGGACATGGTCCACCGTTGCTTTGTTTTATCACAAAGTCTATTAGAAGGACAAAACCTGGGCTGTATTTTGGGGCACATTGAAGTCATGGTGGGGATAGAGCAGTTGGGAGCTGTGCCTATGTCAGTGGGAGTTGGAGCTTTGCCAGTGGATTTAGGGACAGAGAGTGACAGTCATTAGGGTAGGGGCCAGGGGGGCTACTGTGGAGGCCATGACTATGGGGAGCTGGCCCTGTGGGCTGGTGGACTTCCTGGGGAACAAGAGATGTGCCCTCCAGGTGCTCTTTGCTCAAAGCAGGAGTCCGTTTCCCTGCTACTGAGTTCTGCTGCAGCAGGAGTTGTTGCACAACACTTAAGATTTGGAGGAACAACACTGGCGGGCCAGGTTCAGTGCTGATCTGGACTGTTTGCAGAGACCGTTTTTCACAGCAGTGACTTAACTCAGTGCTGGTTTTCACCAATAGTAGCCAGTGTGGACTCTACCCTTCTGAGGTGTCCTGTAGTTTTCTTTGAGAGCTGTCATGCCATTTGTTTAGCCAGAGTGGATTACTATGTTCACTTTACTAGCATGAAGTAAAAAGAGTTTCTCTGTAGGTCACAGACAACACCCTCTGAATTCCTGTGGCCAGGATGTTCACAGAAGGCTGGTGATGTGTGAACAGGGACTGGAGAGATGCAATACTGGGCATCTGCAGGGGCAACAGGCCTTTGAGGAGCAGGGAAGGAGCCTTACACTTTGTGCCTGGTGCCCGGGAAGGTCAACCAGAAGCCTGTGCAGGCCTCCTCTATGTTCCTCCTCGCTGCTCAGCCGTGCAGACACCCTGCATTTTCACCCTTCTGTGCAGTCACACAGGCAGCAGCACGTGGTGCTAACCCCCAGACCCTTGGTCCCTTCTGCTCCACGGTTCTGCAGCTAAGTTGCCATTTCCAATGCAACTGGCTGTGGTGCCACAAACGTGGGGTTGTGGCTTCACCTCAGGCTGGGGCAGCTCCATTGGCTGGGGAGGAAGGGGAAAAAGAACACAAGGGAAACTATGGGGCAGTGAAAGCAGGTGAAGTGTTCGTCCCCTCCAGAAGACCAGCAGGAGCCAGTCCTTGGCTTTTTCCTGGCAGTCAGCCCGTGTCACACATCTGATTGTGTGATACCACTTAGATATCAACTTGTGATACACCCTGGAAATACAAGCAGGGCTGCCTCAAATGGAGAACAAAGCTTGGACTAACTTGATTCTGTCTTCATTTTTCTGACACTTGTAAAATGTGCTCTGACTTCAGCATTCAGCTTTTTGGTTTCCAATGCCAGTAATTTATAGCAGGAACACCAAGCCAACAGCAGTCTGTGCCTCACGAGGCAGTTTTGCACAACCTGAAGTTGCAGTTGTGCACTGCCTTTAGCAGTTTAAAATCCTGAATTTGTGGAAGGGATCCTAAAGCACTTCAATAGCATTAATTCGTCACCTCAATATCACCCCATTCAGCATCTGTATTTTGGTTTTACTTGCTTGTTTTATAAGAGAATAATTTGGAGTTACATTAAATTTGTTACTTTTACAAACAACAGGAACAAATCCCACCCAGTGAACTAGTTCCTACATAACAAATGCAATAGTTAAACTTGCATTACAGACCATGGAGTTGAATGCTAAATATTCACGTCTTTATTGAAAAAAATCCCACATATATGTGTTTGTATTGTTTAAGAAATCTGATGCCTGAAGCACAGCAATAAGAGTCAGTTCTTTGGCTGCTCATGCTAGGACAGAGGTTATTGCCAGCACTTAAGCAAAACTGCTGAGTTTGTTATCCCATCCCTCTGTTTAAGAAGACAGATTCTGTGGGTGTTATGCAGCAGGGCTAGATTTCCAGAGAAATTAGGGATTCAGTTGAAGAGTTCCTGCTGGCTGCAAAGAGCTTATGTTTTACCACAAAACTTACCCTAGCATGGAAGTAGTTTGATTTTTCACACTACCTTGTGACAATACTCCTTGGTTTCCTTCTGTCCTCGTTCTCAGGTCTGGGTGGTGAAGGCTTTGGGGGCTGGCCCCGGTGCGTGGGCAGTACAGTGGGAGAGGGAGCTCCTGGCACGAGTGGCCTCGGGGGTAGCTGGCCACCACATCGGGGTCACTGAGGCAGCAGGCCAATCTTGCACTGCCAGGGCTTTGATACGATGCTGTGAGTGTTATTTGGGCTGATGTGGTCTTGAAAACATCATGCTCTTCTCAGGACATGTTGGTCTTTATGGAATTTTTAAGCAGAAAAGAAACTGGGTTTTGCAGCCAGGTGTAAAACAGATAGCCAGCCCCACACTGACACAGCCTGTTTTCAGCCTGCTGGAAGCAGGTATTTCCAGGAACTTGGCAGGGGCTCTGGGTATGCAGAAACTGTTCTCGGGCACAGGACTTCCCACTTTGGTGCAGGGGTGGTGTTTCTGTCCCTTGGATTCACTGCCTCTGAGGTAACTTAACCCTGAAAACTCATCTGTTAGGAGAGCTGAGGAATGCTCAAAGGAATGCTCAAATGCTGAGGAGATGCAAAGAATATGTATGGGAGGAGGACATTGTGTGCATGGGGACAGGCTGGCCTGGCAAATCTGCTGAACAATTTGACATTTGAGCCAGATGGTTCCATGACTAATGATACTCACTGAATGTTGGTTGTGCCTGTATAAGAGTCATTGGTCACAGACACCTGGGGCTGGTGGGATCTGCTTTTTTCCTTTGCATTAGAGCCGGGTCAGGAGCCTCCTGGTCCCCAGAGAGGGGGATTGAGCCAGGCTGCTGAGCATTGGTGGGCCACAGTCAAAGCTGTGTTTGTTTTGGTGCCAAAGTCCTTGCAGCAGCATAGGCCTTCTATTCTGTCTTCACACCACTGGTGCTCCTCACCCTCCTCCTCTCACTTGTGGCTGTCCACAAGCACCTGGAGCCATGAGGAGCTCTTGAGCTCTGAGGATTGCCATTTTAAGTAACTTTCAGATTGACCGTGCTTCTCATAGGGGATATTTTGAAGCATGTGAGTAGTGCCTCACACACTGCACCTGGAAGAGATCCTATGGAAAAAGTTTTTTTTTTCTGTTTTGAATGTTTTGGGCCCAGGGCAGGGTGTTTGATTGTATTTGTATGAGTGTCACATAGCAACCATGAGGAAAGCACATCTCTTCAAACGAGGGGTCTGAAGTCACTGTGGCTGGCCAGCATCCAGGGGGCTGATGCAAGCTTGGCTCTTGAAACTGTCCAAGTGTTGAAGTTAGCAGCATCTGCATAGTCATTTATCTATTATTAACTAATTAACTGCTGCTCTTTCAGTCTAGACAAAGTTAATATGGCACCACCAGGCATTTGAGAGGTTTGGTGATAGGAGTTGAGACTCTTCCTCACCTCCCAGCCCCAGCCAATCTAATTTCAGTAGAGGCCAGGACCTGTTCTTGACACATTGCAGTCTTGTGACAAGAACAGTGTGGTGTAGTACCTGATCTTCTTCCCACAGGTTTTTAGTTGCAGAGGCTCAGGCACAGCACTGCTCCCCAATTCCCTGCCTGGTGCTTGCAGACATCCCCTGCACATGGATCTGCCATGGAGGGGAAGGTTTCCAGCCATCTCTTGCTGACTGCAGGGGTGCAGCAGCTCACCAGCTGTGGCATAGGAGCTGGGACAGGGAAGCAGGAGGGCCAAGCAGCCCTTGCAATTTTGTCAGTATTCTCACAGTCCTGGTAGTAGTAAGTAAGTTGTTCAGCATCTGCTGACTTTGACTTCAAACTGGTGAAAGTTTTGTGAGTTCAGAATAAATACATATTCAATAAAAGTATCCAAGAACTTCAGCAGAAGCTCACAGAGTAAGTCTCAGCAGGTAACAAAAGCTTTAGGCTGAGTTACTGCAGAGCACATGGTACTGACAGTCTATGCTGCTGTCACCCACTTCTCTCAGGGCTTTGTAAGCAGTCAAAGTTGGCTGCAGTATCAGGGGTTGTGCCGTGAGGTGGCTCTCCGCGTGCACGTAGTGGTGAGCAGGGTGCTTGTCAGGCCCCTGATGGCGTTGTTAGGTTCTAGTTCAGAAAAAAACCTGGAGGGAGCGTTTGGGTGTTGGTCACCCAGGTCAGATGACTTGTTTTTCTGCCAGGACATAGAACTGGATTTACAGCAATGTCCTTGCCAGGTGTGGCTGTAAGATTTTCCTAGTGGAGCTGCCTGGCAGCAGGATCTGTAGGAGCATCTTGCTGATGGTGTTCAAAGCTCCGCACAAGAGGGGAGTCACAGCTGGCCTGGAAGAGAAGGCAAGGTTCAGGGTGGCCACGGTTCTTAGGACCTGCTGGCAGCACGATGGATTGTGGCAAGCAGGAAAGGGTAGACGAGTTCATCCCACTGTGGTAGAGCTCTTGCTGGCATGGTCCTGGCCAGCTGTGGGCCAGGCTCAGCATGGTCTGTTTCAGCACATGCTGAGTACTTGTGAACAGTTCCACCGTTTAAACCTTCCTACCGAAGTCACAGCAGAGACAAGGGCAGAAGTCTTCGGAAGAGTCCTTGCCAGCACTTGTAGTGTTTGCGTGGCATGTTGGATTCCTGAAGCCAGATGTATCATGTATTTTATTATTTTTTAATGTTTCTAATTCTTCTGCACGGGAAAGAAAGTTGAGGTGATGCAGGTGCATGCCAGCAGCCTGAGACAGCCTGTTCTGTTACAGACCTTGTTCATGGTCCTTGCCAGTGTTACATGGAAAGTGTCGGCCAGCGCGGAGCCCCGGTTGTGGCGGCTCCCATGGGCCGTCCCTGCCGGCAGGATGGAGGCGCAGACTGGGCAGCGTTGGTGCCTGGGGCTGGTATCGGTGCTTGATGCCGGTGCCCGGTACTCGAAGTCGGTGCCCGTGCCCGGTGCGGTGCCCGGGTGCGGTGCCCGGGGTCGGTGCCGGTGCCCGGGGTCGGTGCCCGGTACTCGAAGTCGGTGCCCGTGCCCGGTGCGGTGCCCGGGTGCGGTGCCCGGG
>WAAE01010455.1:189751-330521 GCA_013400495.1 Nicator chloris
TCGGTCCCGGTGCGGCGGGCGCGGGCTCGGGCTCGCCTTTGTGAGGAGCGGCGCGGAGGCAGAGCGGGCGGCGGCGGGTTGGGCCGGACCGGGCGGCGTCATGTCGTACCAGGGCAAGAAGAACATCCCGCGCATCACGGTGGGTGCGGCGGGCGGGGCGGGGCGCGCCGTGGGGCGCGGGGGAAGCTCGGTGCCGGCGTCCGGCGGTGCGGGTCGGAGCGAGGCGGCGGCGGCGCGCAGACAAAGAGCCACCGCCCGCGCAGGTGCCCCGGCCCCGCCGGTGAGCTGAGCTGGGCAGAGCGGCGCGGGCTGGAGCGTCTGCGGTGGCCGGTGCCCGGCAGTGGCCGGTGCCCGGCGGTCCTCCGTGCCCGTGGGGGGTTCCCCCGGGCGGGGCCGGAGGGGGCGGGTGGCTGCTCCGGCCTCCCGCAGGGCGCTCCCCACGCTCGGTGTCCCCGCCGGGCGGCTCCTCGGTCTCGCCGTATCAGGTGCGGCGGTGCCGCCGCAGCGCTCAGGGACCCGCCCGGGAGAGGCGGCGGCCGGAGGCTTGGCCCTGAAGCTGCAGGAGCCCCGGTCCCACCGATACCCTGCCGTGCCGCTCCCTCTGGGGCTTCGCCCTCTGATCTCTGCCCGGGCAGCTCTGCTCCACGGCTCACCGTGCGGAGGCCGCAGAGGGCTCGCTCCTGGGAAGGCAGTCTGGTCATTCATCTCGTCGGCTTTTCGCTGGCTTCATTGTAGCTCCTGATTTTTATACTGAGGGCAGCTCTGGCCCTCTGAAGAAAAAGGAAGAGCAAAGCACTTGACTTCCATTATTCTTTTTCATGTACAAATGTGAACAAAATGCGCTCAAAGAAGCACTAAGATCTTGACCACTGTAAAGAGAAATTCCTTTGTCAGCCTACATTCAGATGCTTTCACGAACAGTATTATGGCTTTACACATCTTGCCTTTTCTGTATCCTTAGACCACCATGGAGACACCCCAGTTTTGCTGCAGGTGGGATTTCTCCCATTCTCTGGGGCTTTTTCTTTATGATACGCTTTATCAATATGCAGGGCTTGTGCCTGCTCCTCTGGGATCCAATGGCAGCTCTTTCCCCTCAGTGGTAACAAAATCTTCCAAGCTGCTTGATTTATCCCTATTAAATCCTTTTCGTTTTTGGTGAAGCTGAAAATGCTGCAGGCATATGGTGTCTGTGTCACTGATGTTACAGGTAGCTCTCTCCTCTGACTTCTACAGCTTGAGGATGACCCTCCATGACTCACTGGCCCTGTTCTGCAGCGTTATCATATTCTGGCATGGAATTCTGCTTAAATGACATGGGGACTCAGGGGAGGCAATGAAGTGAAGTCAGGTGGTAGGTGGCCTCCTCTGTTTTAATGGAGTGGCAGAAATAAAAACTCAGCTCTGGTGTCTTCCCGAGAACAAAGTTGGTTCTGTCTTTTTCCACCGATTGTGCCCCCCAGGCACTGTTGGCATTGTTTATTCCTCCTTTCTAGATCTCTGCCTCAGAATCTTCTTGCATGTCAGTACACATAGCAGCTGATGGGGATGGCAGATTGTCACCTAAGCTGTGTTTTTTAGTAGAGGGAGGTTTGAGAGTGTGTTGTCCCATTACCTTTAAAGCATCTAAAGCATTGTATTCAAGGCAGAGGAGATCTGGAGGACAAGAATAGACAGAGAATAACAGAAGCTGCTTCCCCTGGCAGGTAACTCACTCAGAGGTCTCAGAGCTGATAGCACTGAATCAGGGACAGAGCTCACAAACAAGAGGAGCAGTGCCTTCCTCACTTCTGTCACCCAAGCAATGCGCAGGTTGGGCTTTCATTAAGGATACTTTGGAAAACTGGGTATTTGTGCTTCCCAACAAGCTATTGTTTCAACTGCCTAGTGTGTTTTTGGAGATGCAGAAACACTCCCTCCTGATTCCTCTTGTACTCAACAGTGCTGCAGTCAGTATTTGTAGTTGGTTTCTGCCAGTAACATCTGAAAAAGCACAGTTTGCCTATTGTATCTGTTTGCAGCAGTTTCTGTCATCTTTTCTAGGACAGCCATTTTAGTGGAGAGGCTAGCAGCACGAGTGAGTGCATGTGTTAGTGTGAGATAAATTTCTGTGCAAATTATTCCCAACATGAGTTGTAAGAGCCTGGTCAAAAGCTGTGTGTGACAGCGTGACAGGCAAGACTGTAGTCTCTGATGGAAGGCTGGGAAGTACAGGCGTGTCTGTCGGTTGCACAGTGGAGGAAACACGGGGATGGGAAGTTAGCCAAGGCTTTGGCTTCCTCATTGATGGCTCCATCAGCTTGGTATGGATGTGTTGCTCTTCACTGTCTTGTGTTGTGCACCATGCATCAAACCACTAAAGATGGTATTACTTTTCACATGTGTGCTGATACTAGGGTGCCCAGCTCAGGAGAATAGTAATTTCAGATCTTGTGTGTCTGTTGAGAGACTTTTTATTTGTTCCTTTTCTTCGGCCATTTGGAAAAGTAATCAAAGTATTTCTCCTCTTGCTGTCCACAGTATGTTTTTCTGCAGAAAGAGAGGTGGAAGACCAAAATCTTATCCTGATTTCAGAAAATACCTGTTAACAGAACTGTTGGTTAAATCGAAATTACTCAGTCTTTGTGCTTTTGTCATAAAATCCTTTCCTAGGCCAGGTAGACTGGAGATCCCATATTTTTTCTTGGTGTGAGCCGTGTCCACCCCAATCCCCCTGCCAGAGCCCACAACACCATCTCTGTGATGTCTCTGCCACCTCTAAAAACAAGGAGGTCTGTATGGTGTTGGCCAGTATGTTGTATCAGGTACACATGGGGAAGAAAGCCTCAGTTACTGACCATACAGATTTTGGTAAACTGGTAGCTATCAGTATGTCATTTCTAAGCCACAGACCACAGGCAATCACAGTGTAGCTGACAGCTAGCTAGCTCTCCCTAAGACACAAGTCAGGGGTTCTTCCATGCTGTTGTCTGGTACATTAGTAAGGAGGAAACATGAGCTTCTGATGAAACACCACTGCAATTAATGTCTCTGCTTTTACAAAGGAAAAAGCAGTAAAACCATACATGTGCTTCTGTGCTCCCCTAATTATGCCTTGTGCTTTGTAAACGAGGTGAGCACTGTTCTTGGCTGGGTTCAGCAGCCTTCTGGACGTGCTGCCTGCCTTTCTTTCTGCAGCATCACTGAAAAATGTTAAGAGACCACCTGATATTTTGGGATCTCAAAATGACCAGATGATGCTTAAGGGTATCAGGAGCAGAGTGTGGGCACGAGGGAATGGGTAATGGGTTTGAAAGCTTGATCCCAGATGCAAACAGGCAGAGAGACAGGGGGAGTTCTGCATAAAGGCTTACCAGCATGGAATCTGGAATGGTGGTGAATCTGGCAGGTTTTGGCAGAGCTGTGCTGGAGGGAAAGCTCCAGGCTTGGCCTCGTAGGCATCCCTTGTGCCTGCAGAAGTGGATCCTCACAGAAAGCACCACGCTGGTAGCAGATGAGCTGTCTCTGGCAGCCCAAGTGCTTTGGAGGCACTGCCAGCAGTGGAGGTCAGGCCAGTGGGTCAGTGCAGGCAGCATCTCGCACTCGCGGCTGCTCCGGTGCCCTTGGCCCCGTGGCTGTGCCGGGCTCGGGCACTGCCCGCTCCCTCCCTGGCCATGCCCCTGTTGGCCCCTGGTGCAGGAGGGCTTTTCCCTCCGCTCAGTGGCTGATGACACAGCCTGACACTGGCTGGCAAGAGCCGTGGTGGGTGTACAGAGGCACAGTGAGCCCTGATATGGGAACAGTGCATTTATTGTGGTCTGGGGCTGCTCTAGTAGCGTGCGCTGCAGAAGCCTGGCTATAAATCAGACTCATTTTATCATAACTGCTTCATTCTCTTCCTTTCTTCTTCCCCTGCCTCTTGACACCTGAGCGCACTCCTGAACAATGCCAGAGCCTGTAGGTGTGTCATTTGGATTTTCCTTATTCAATTTAGTTGCTTTTTTTCCTTGCAGTGAGTGGGTGGGTGGTGGTGCAGTCCCTTCACTGTTGGGCAGACACAGTGGGTTCTAGCAGTGTCTGGTCTCCTGGATGGATGCCTTTTTTGTGCTTTAGCCACTGTAGATCTCTCAATTTTTTGTACTGACACAGTTAGCACTGAGCAGCCCTTCACGTCTAACACAGAATGACCTCTTGTGAATGTGGAGCAGGCATATTTCCTAAGCTCATATTAACAGTTTATTTAGTAGATGTTAATGTGACAGTCTCCTGCCCCTGTGCCACCTGTGCCTAACTCCCTTGGCTTCTTCTTGTCTGATGCGCAGGGAAGGGCAGGCCAGCATCAGTATTTGCTGATGCTCCCACAGTCTAGTGAGAACCAGCTCCAGGAATTTGAGAAAGCGAGTTGGGGAGGGCAAGACAAAAAAAAAAATGGAGGGCTGTTAGTGGATCTGGGCAGGGAGACTTTTTTTGTTATCGTGTCTGTGCTCAGGGTCCTCAGCCCCAAAGCTGAGCATCGCCCAGCATGTGCCCCGTGGGGAGAGGTAGCGCAGGTGTGCTCTGGCCCAAGCACCTGGGACTGCCAGGCCAGCACATCAGCTGTCCTTGTGCCTCGGCTGCTCGTGAGAAGTGGCTGTTGGTCCCCAGGTCAAGATCAGAATCTCCATGTGCTCATGGAGGTGCATCAGTGCAGGATGTTTGAAGGAGCTGTGCATGGGGCGCTGTGACGTGCCCTTGCTTCCAGGTCCCTCTTAGACAGAACGGTTTGGGCAGACCTCTGCCCGATGTGTTAGCTTGGGCCAGGGAAGAAGCGGGGCTGACCGCGCTGTTGAGAGGAGAGTGAGTGGCAGGAGAACCGGGAGCAACACAGCTGAGCTCTTTTCCTGGCGGGAGGCGAGGCTCCCTATGGGCTGTGCTGGGCGGGGAAGGTAAATCCCCGTTTTCGGGGCTGCGGTGCCGGCCGTCCGCAGAGCCGCGGGGCGGCCCCGGCGGGGCGGTGCCGCAGCCCGCGGCTGTTCCCCGGGCTGCAGCTGGGCTCGGCGCCGGCATTCCCTGCTTTCCCCACCCAGTTCCTTTGTCTCGGCTCCGTGTGGATGAGATTGCTGTAAAAACGAACGCGGGGCTCTGGGCTTTGGCTGCTGCCGGGATGCAGGAGGATTCTTTGCATCCTTCTGTTGACAGAAAGGAAGCTGCAAATTCCCACCACGGTGGTGATACTTCAGAAATTGCCCCAAGGGTGGCGGGTGGAGAGCAAAGCCATTTCCCTGCAGAGCAATTAACCACGCAAGAGCATCACAGGGTGAGGCTGGCATTTAAGCCCTGCTGGAGGCTCTGATCAGCCCTTGTCCAGGCTCAGACTGTGGAAGGGGAGTGTATTTACATGCCAAAATCTGGACTGTGGGCAGCAGGGATAACAGAGAGGAATGTAAGGCGTGATCAAGAGCTGAAGAGTTGTTGGAGGTGTTTTAAGCAGTCAGGTAGACAACATGTTCTCTGGCACAGCAGTCAGGCTATGTCAGCTGAATCCATGGCAGGCATATGTGAGATCAGGTGGTTTGCCCCCGTACTGCTTGCAGCTGCTTGTGTGGACCTGTGCAGGTGGAGTAGGTAGAAGAGCAGGATCTCAGCCATCTCAGTTCCTCTGGACAGGGTCTGTTCCCTACAGGACAGTGCCCATCCTCCCCCATCAGTGTATGCTGAGCTGTCTGGTCCAAAAGTGTGATTGCAGGAAAAACATAAGCACAATTCTGGTTGGGGTGTTCCTCTGTTGTCTGGCTGTGCTTCTTCAGAGAAGGCTGCTGGCCACTTTGGTCAATAGAAAGGAGTACAGAGGAGGTGGTAAATCAGGAGACTGGAGTGCAGTCCAGTGCCTCCTGGTTTTTGTATAGACCTGTAAAATGTCTCAGAAGCATTAGCCCAAGCACAGCAGGAGAGTGACAGATTACCAGCCGGTTGTCTGTCCTGTTCATGGTCTTTGCAAGGTGGTAACAGAGGAGAGAGTAACTTGTCTTCTTCAATGCAACTTACTTTACAAGGTACTGGGATAAGATTTAAAGACATGGCCTTAGTACAAACTTGCTCTAAATGCTGGTGTGTGGCTCATGCTGCCTGCAGAGTTACGTGCATAATGTCCTGGCATAGGAAGCTTTGACTTCTCTCTATATTTTATGGAAGCATATTTTCTGTGTCCCCAGTGACTCTCCCTTGTGGTCAGTCTGCCTTGGTGGTGTTTCTGGCAGCCCCCTCTCCCACTTAGAAACAGCTTTAGGATTATGACATTTTCAATCCTTGCTCTTGTACTGTTGTTTGGAGTGTTAGCACAGGTCCGGTGACCTTTCTGCAGCATCGGCGGTTGAGATGAGCAGTAGGAGAGCACCTGCTGAGAATCATAAAATCATAATGTATTAAGGGGTTGGAATGGACCTTTAAGATCATGTTGTCCCAACCCCCTCTAATGGGATACCCCCCACTAGACCAGGTTGCTCAAGGACTTAACCAGCCTGGCTTTGAATACCACCAGGGTTGGGGCATCCATAACCTCTCTGGGCAACCTGTTCCAGTGTCCAACCACCCCCTCAGTCAAAAGTGAATGAAGCATGTGTGTTACGTGCTCCTGACAGCTGCTGTGCTCTTCCCTTTTCAGAGTGATCGTCTCCTTATTAAAGGAGGGCGAATAGTCAATGATGACCAGTCATTCTATGCTGACATTTACGTGGAGGATGGCCTCATAAAGTAAGTATGGGATTTCTATTATCTCCATCTCCCTTTAAAGCAGCTTCAGGTTGGGTGGTTATTGGTGTTTTTTTGTGGATGTGGTCTGTGCCCGACTTGCCAGGCAGCAAAAGTTGATAACCCTCTCTATTCAGAGGCTCAACTCTGCAGTGTGTGTGAGCACAGACTTGATTGTCTGATGTGTTTTCAGAGGAAGTCCAGTGACTGAATTGCAGTCAGGCTTGTGGGATTGTGATCCTGTGTCCATTGTACAGCAAAGTTGTGTCTAATTGCACCAGGAACAAGGTTTATCTTTGACTTCTGCTTTAACTGTACTAAACTGTATTAGCATGAATGACCCCACAGAGGATCCTGTTTGTTAGCACTAACAAGGACAGTGCTGTGCTGCAAGTCATCTGCATCCTTGAGATTTCCAGGAATTGCAGGGA
This sequence comes from Nicator chloris, assembly GCA_013400495.1. Classification (NCBI taxonomy): domain Eukaryota; kingdom Metazoa; phylum Chordata; class Aves; order Passeriformes; family Pycnonotidae; genus Nicator; species Nicator chloris. The sequence continues at coordinate 196,888 of WAAE01010455.1, forward strand.
AACCTCTGGGTTTCCCCAGCTTCTCTGTGTATGTCTCAGAGCTGCAGGAATAGCTCCATTCTTCAAAGGCTGCCATTAAACTTGGCAAAGATAATTGTGCTGGGGCCAGCTCCACACTGGGTGAAGTGAAAGAGCCATGATAGTTCCCAGCCCAGAGACTTGGAAAGGCATTGTTTGCTCTATGGTAAGAGTTAAATATCCAGCCTTCCCAGGGTGGTATATGTTAAAAATCCAGCAGCAGATAAATACTTCAAGAAGTGTGACTGTATTTTTATCTGGTGGACAAGACCATTTGTGATTGACAAGTGCTTGTACACAGGCAGCAGTCTGAGGCAGCTTCAGGTGTGGCTGTGGCACATGCTTTCTGAGTATCCTTGGGCAAATCACTGAGCCTCATGTACAGCCTGGAGGCCACAGAATTTCACTGCCTTGGAAGCTAAATGCTCTTACAAGTGAATTCTGCAAAGAATACAGTGAGCAATTAAAAACTTTTAGTGATGGATTCATATCCATAAAAGCAGTGGGAAGAGCTGCTGGTTTATTGCTGTGAGGACAGTAAAGTGAGCAATTCTGTCCACAGGATTTTTCTTACACTAGGAAAAAAAAAAAACCAACCTGCAAAATGACTCAGCTTGAATGAAATGCAAAAATGGAATTTGCTTCTCATTTTTACCTCTCCAGTATGCCAAGGAATTCAGAAGTTTTCCACTAAAACCAACTTATTTTTAAATCTTGATTTATCCAGGAACACTGAGAAAGGCTTGATGAAAGTAGGATTTCTGAAGGAAGAGATTTGAAGGCTGGGTTGAACATATGGACACATAAAGGGGTTGAGGGGACACAGGCTGAGAAAGGTAATGTTGAGGTTCAGGTGACTTGGCCTGCAGGAGGGCTGGATATGTCAAGCTGTGCTTGAACAGGACAGGCTCCAGAGCACTGTGGTTGTGTATTCGGTTACTGGTGGATTCATGCTGGAACTCTATAGATCTCCTCTTTTCAGAAGACATTTTTAGGTACTTGTGATTTTAGCTGCCTTCACTACAGTGTGGCCCTGCTGATAGCAAAGCTGTCCTTCAGGGTCACAGAAGAGACAAGGTGAGAGGGGGGAGCTGTGCACTTCTTGGGAGGACAGTGAGCCCAGAGCTTGCAGGTTGTGCCATGAGCCCAGCAGGCTGCAGCCAGTCAGGTTGGGCACTTGCTGAGTTATTTCCCAGCTCCCAGGAGTCCCTTCATTCTTGGAACTTTGTGCTGTTAGCAGCATTGCAAGTCCCTGATAAGCCCTGAGCTGGCCTAGCAGCTGTGGCATTACAGTGGAAATCATCTTTCTCTGTAAGTAAGCTCAGGCTTGAGCCTTACTTAAGGTGGGCAGAAGGACAGGAGATTGGAGAGATTAGGGGTGTAGCTCACTTGGAAGCAGGGCTGCTGTCAGGTTTTTTGAGCATGGGTGAGCAGTTAGGACTACTATGCTGGAAATGCATGCCAGAGCCTGTTCTGTGAGCCTGTATGGTATGAGGTGTCCTAGGCAGGTTCTCACCACACACTGCAGAGATCACATCAGACTGTACTCCCCACTACCCCAACCCAGTGCCTGCCCCAGGCAGCAGGTGCCCTCCAAGTCACCCACAGAGCAGCTGAAGAGATGGCAGCCACCCTGGACTATGCATGGCATAGGTGTAAGCAAGCCAGACAATCCTGCACGTTGCTGCAGAGTGGAGTGATTTTGCTTTGGCAAGGCTGGGTCTGGGAGCAGGACAGAGTGGGGTGTTCCTGCTGGCAGGGAGCTGCCCTGGCAGTCCCTGGCTGAGCTGTTCAGAGGTTATGTTGTGGCTGGTTTTGCTTTGTCTGAGTATCTTGGTGTGATCTCATCAGGCAGATCGGAGACAACCTGATTGTTCCTGGAGGGGTGAAAACCATAGAAGCCAATGGGAAGATGGTGATCCCTGGAGGAATTGATGTCCACACTCGGCTGCAGATGCCATACAAGGGAATGACCACTGTGGATGATTTCTTCCAAGGAACAAAAGCAGCTCTGGCTGGTGGAACCACCATGATTAGTAAGTGCAGCAGGCATAATCTGTACACGACAGCACCCAGCACTCCTGCCAGATCACCCAGTTCTTCCTTTTTTCTGTGCTTTTCTCACTCTTCTGTGTTTTCAAAGTCCATGATTGTGTGTTCATATTTTCTGTGATCTCTGTCAATGCAGTCTAGGGAGTAAGGATTGGGATGAGTCTTTGGATCCTTAGTAATGATGAAGTGATAGGATAGGAGATGTGCGTAGGACCCCTTGCCCTTGGAGATCCTGTGTTCTGCAGCACTTGTCTGCAGCCACTGTTTCTCCTGAGACCCTCAAAAAGAATAATGGCATAACTTCTCAGTTAAATAACAGTAGGGCAGCATGGTGCTCAGATGGCTCTGAGCAGAGGAACAGAGTGGTGTGTTGGCATCCCACACTGCTTGAAAATAAACAGTGCTAACGAAAAAGGAAAGGGAATTCTGAGGTCCTTCCCTGGAGGATGCTGTGGCTGTACACTGGTTTGAGGTCCAGGTGTTGGTGTTGTCCTGTGCAGTGGTTACAGCTCTGTGCACTGCAGGGTTTCTTGGGATGCAGGAGCACGTGTTGATCCTTCCAATAAAGGGCTGGGTTCCTTCTCCTCCCCACACTGTTTTCCCTTCCTTTGTGCCAAAAAATTATGTTTTGTGAAATGGCCTGTGGCCAGGTGTGGAGACTGCATGCTGGGCAATAAAAGGTGCATTGGTGTTGCAGTGTGGCAGGAGGCTGTGTGCTAATGGGGTGGGAGTGGGGATGGGCAAGGACAAGGCTCTTCAGCTTCCAGCCAGTTTCTCAGCAGAAGCATGTAAAAACCCCTGGTCCTGTGCCAGAGGCCATTAAGCAAAGGCTCTGTGCGCTTCCCCATCAATAAATGCGCTTGAGGAGCCAAGGCATGTTGTGAAGGTGACAGGATCCTCTTGGGAGCTGCCCTGAAGCCGTTGAAGAGACCAGCCCAGGGTGGTGGTGGAAGGGCCGTGTCAGGAAGGGAAGGCCAGCCCAGCCATGCCCTGCCCAGCCCTGCCCAGCCCCAGCCCAGCCCTGCTGTCCCTGCAGTGGAAGGGCCATGTTGTGAAGGCCAGCCCAGCCATGCCCTGCCCAGCCCTGCCCAGCCCCAGCCCAGCCCAGCCCAGCCCAGCCCAGCCCAGCCCTGCCCTGCTGTCCCTGCAGTGGATCATGTGCTGCCGGAGCTCGAGGGCGGCCTGGCCGAGGCGCTGGAGCGGTGGCGGGAGTGGGCCGATGGCAAGGCCTGCTGTGACTACGCATTGCACGTGGACATCCCCCGCTGGAGCCCCCATGTCAGGCAGGAGCTGCACACCATGGTCCAGGAGAAAGGTTTGTTGCTCGCTGCTCCCTGCCTGGCCTTGGCCAGCCCTGTCCCCTGGCCAGGGAGGGCAGGAGGTGGCTGTACTCTCGGGTGCCTGCGAGGTCTTGCGCAGCTGCCAGCAGGAGCTGTACCCCACAGGGCAGCTGGTGGGGAGGGTGGCCAGAGCAGGCAGCCTAACCTACCCAGCTCACCTCTCTCTCCTCTCTGCCCTGCCCCAGGCGTTAACTCCTTCATGGTGTACATGGCCTACAAGGATTTGTACCAGATGTCCAACACTGAGGTAAGACCCCCTGCACTGCCATGGTTGTGTTGATTCAAGGAGCAGTGGCGGGTGACAGCCGTGGTGGGCATGGGGCAGCTCATAAGGCTGGTGGCTGCTGCCCCTGGCCAGGCCTTGCTGCTCCTCTCCTCTACCCTGGCTGCCTGTGCAGGGCTGCCCCAGGCTGTGCTGTGGGCTGGCTGGGCTCCTGTGCTGCAGGTGGAGGCACAGGTCTAGTGTGGAGATCACCAAGAGCATCTGCTGGTGACTGCGTCCTTCGGAGAGTTGGTCCCTGCACGGCCAGAGCTCTGCCTGGCATGGCTACACTGGGTCCTGCTGCTGCCAGGGCTGTGGGTGGAAGGGCCATGAGGGGTGCCAGGGCCATGGGCAGCCTGCTCAGTAATCCTTTCTTCTTGTCTCTCTTCTAGCTATATGAGATATTCAGCTGCCTGGCAGAGCTGGGTGCCATAGCTCAAGTTCATGCAGAAAACGGGGATATAATTGCACAGGTAACTAACTACTTCTGGCATGCAAGAACTGGAAATCTGCATCAGGCAGATTTGATGTGGGGCATTAGCAAAATGACTCTGAAGCTGGACATCTTGTGCAAGGTGATGTCTTTGCTATTCACCAGCAACATCAAAGTTAGCAAGATATTTTGTTGTGAATAGATTGTGCATAAGTGAATCTGAAGTAGTGCATTAGCAATTATCTAAACGGAGGTGAGTGTCCATCAAGTATGATGTGTTTGCTCCAGCTGCAGCTGTCTTCAGTGTGCAGAGCAGAGACCTTTGCCTTGCACATAACAGGCCAGGAGAGGTAAAGAGAACTGCCATTGAGAACTGCCTTGGCAAGAGAGATTTTCTCCCTGTAAGCAAACAGGTGGCTAATGAAGCTGGATTCACAAGGCAGGTGTTCTGAGGGATGTGGTTTAGTGATCAAGTGGGTAGTGTGTATTGGCCTGCCGTGTTGTAATTGGTGCTGGATGGCAGAAGGTCCAAATGTTTGAGTCTCATTAAGACGCAGAAGACATTGCTCAGTTAAGCTCTACAACTATTTGTTTTTTCCTCTCTCTTGTTCTTGGGAGTTGAAGGAGCATGAACCAAGAGGTCATTCTTTGAGGATCTTTTCAGACTACAAGAATTAGTTTTTGTTTGGACTTTCTAGAGCTGCAGTGCACAGTTGAATGGCTCCTTCACATGAAAACTGAGTGGTCAGAGGAATTTTATTGGCCAGACCTTATCTCCATTTTAGCACCTGCCTAATCATAAAATGCCCCAAAATTACTAATTGGTAATTCCTGGAAATTGATAGGGAATTCCCACACAGACCTGGGAATTGGAGAGGATGGGGAGTTTTGTAGCCCTTTTTTGTCTCTACATTTTGCTTGTTTCATTGAAAAGGTTGAAGTCAGTGCCTGCCCTCCCATTTCCCCATGTTTCCTCCTTCTCTTTCAAATCCTTTGAGGGTACAGCAGCCTCTCACCATGCCTGATGGTCCCACAGGACATAGGATGTTGGTAGTCCTGAGAGAAGGGCTCGACACAGAAGGGATCTGCTTTTTTGGTTGATTGTTACAGTCCTGTAATATCCCTCTGCTCTTTTCATGTCCTAGGAACAAGCCAGGATGTTGGAGATGGGAATAACAGGCCCTGAAGGCCATGTGCTGAGCAGACCTGAGGAGGTAAGATGCAGAGGACAGTTCAGTCTTGCTTCACTGTAGAGTTTTCCCAGTCACAGTAGGGCTCAGTGTGTTTAGTGGGGCCAGACAAGCATCAGGGCAGGGGAGAGTGTGTGTCTATCCAGGGGTATCCGTTTAGACAGGCACTGCTGTCTTTTTCATCAGCAGCCCAGGAGAGAGAGAGGTGCATGTTTGTGACAGACGTTTCTCAGCAGAGACAGAAGCCCTTGTTCTGAGTCTCACAGAGAGGAATCAATCAACCAAAGTGTCTATATGGCTGTAGCAGTCTTTGAGTTTGCATTGGGGGCATTTGTCTTATATCAATGATTCCAAAGGTGTGAGAAGCCTAAGAAGAATCTAATGGTGACTTTTAGTTTCTCTGAGAAATCACAGTTCACATCTAAGTGCTGACAGATTCCAGCCTCTTCCTGCTTTATATCTGCTTAGTCCCTGAAGTGTATTTCAGAGTCAGATGGACAAAGCCATTGGTAGAAGGAGGGGGAGGGAAAGAGAAGGGGAATTCCCTGGTTACAAGTCATTGTCAGAACACTGATGAGATTACTTCTAATTTTAGCTTGCAGGTATTTTGCTGTTTGGTCCATTAAAATGAGTTGAGTCTAATTTTAGATAGGTTTCCTTCATAAAACTCCCTGCTGAGAGGTGCTTTGACTTCCCACAGCATGTGAAAGAAGAAAACAATAGGAATTTGGTACAATAGCAAAGTTGAGCAGGGAAGCACAGGGACAGATTTGTACTTCAGGGCCTGATGAAATAAAGTCAGTTGGCTTAAATGAAAAATGTAGGAAGTTGGCTATATTTGGGCTAGTAACAACATAAATGGCCTAGTGTAGTAACAGGACTTAGTCTCTTTGAAATACAAGAGTGTAAAGCATTTTCCTGTACAGGGAAGAGTCTCAGTTTCAAACACAGTGGCTCAGAGTCCCTCTTATTTTTATGACTCTAACCTGTTGCCACTAATTGGTAAGCTAAGGTGCAGTTATGGGATGCTGTGGTTGTGCCCAGATTTGAGAACTGTCCTATTGCTATAAGCACTGCAAATCTCATCCAAAGCCAATAAAACATTGTTAAGTGTTTGATTTTGAAATGCCATTAAAGTATAAGGCAAGGGAGAACAGTGCAAGGCTGTAGATATTATGTGTTCAGCCAAATCCAGATCTCATCTCTCTTTGAAAATAAACAGTGGCCTTCTTCCAGAACAGATTCTACCTAGGAAAATGTTAGGTGGAGCACAAATGACCCTGCTACCCCATAAAGCCTGAAGGCAGATGGCAAAGCATTAGGAGAGTGGTCTGTGGCTCCGTGGGTCTTCTCCGTCCTGGAGGGACTCAGTGGGGGTTAAAGACATGTTCTTCTATCAGGTGATGGTGGTGACTTGGTAGGGCAGGATGATGCTGCTCCAGATTGTAACCTGCTGTGAGGGGTATTCAGTGACTGCTGTTTGCTCCTGTCCACATGTTAAACCCCATCAGCTACTACAGCCCATAAGTATGGTGATAAAAAATGGCTTCTCACTTAATTTTGTGTTTAAAGAGTCTTTAAGAAGAGAAAAACCTCTTTTCACTGTACAGCAAATAGATCTGCAGAAGTCAGAGGCCTAGGAGTGCACATGTGTCTGGATGCAGTGCTCTGCTTCTCTGCCCTGGGACACTTTGGCTGGCATGGTCCCAGGCATTGCCCTGGGGGCTGGATCATTGTGTCTTTTTAAGGCTTCTGTTTTGAACTTTGTCAAGCCAAACTGTAGAGCAAACACTTGGAGAACTCTGGGGTTGAGCTCAGGCTGAGCACAGGCTGATGTAATAGTCAAAAGATATCCCTCCTGGTGGAAATCTACCCTCCACTGACAGCAGGACAATGAGATGGGGCAGCTGTCAGCAGGCTGGGGCCAGCAGCAGCTGCACTGCAGGATGGCCAGGCCTCAGTGACAAGCAGGCTGCCATGGGGGTGGCAGGGGACGTGGTTAAACCTGCTGCAGCCATGGGACAGCCTGGAGCAGGGGGGTGCTACAGAAGGGTGGACCTTCCCTCTGCGTGGCATCAGCCTGCAAGCTGTGCTGGCAGGCTGGGCAGCAGTCCCTGAGCTTCTTGGGCTGTCAGGAGAGCTGGAACCAGGCAGTGGAGAAACAGCAGATGCAGCTCCGCTGGCCCCTGGGCAGGGTTCAGGCAGTGCTCCTGTGCCAGGCATTGTGTGACTGTGGCCTGCCTTTGGGCCAGGCCCTGGCGAGATGGAAGCTTCCCCTCTCAGGTCTCCCTGATTAAGCTGGCCTGGGTGAGTCAAGGGTAAAAACGAGGGCACAGGGTGTCCACAGCAGTCAGTGCTGTGCTGAGGGTAACAGGGGCTCCTCCCTGCCCAGCCAGTGCTCCTCTGCAGCTATGTGCCATCCTCTCTTCCAGCTGGAAGCAGAAGCTGTCTTCAGGGCCATCACTATTGCCAGCCAGACCAACTGTCCTCTCTACGTGACTAAAGTGATGAGCAAAAGTGCTGCTGACCTCATCTCACAAGCCAGAAAAAAAGGTGAGTGGCAGCTGATGCTGCACTTAGCCCTGCTGCTGCCACCAGGATGCTGGATGATGTGGTCCTCTTTGTCCTACAGTTGTTTTGCCAAGATCAGCACTGTGCTTCAAGTGCTGCCCAGTGCTTCCCCTCCTGCTAGGGAGCAGTGAGCTTAGGAGTGTGCCTGGCTTGTGAAGGGCAGGGTGACACTGCAGTAGGCCACATGGAGCCACCTCCTATTGTCAATCAGGTAACATCAGTATGTGAGGCACAGGTAGGAGCAGTGCTCTAAACACCACAGTTTGTCTGCAGCTGTGAAGGGCTCAGTGAGGATACTTGTTCAACACACGTGGGTTGAGCTGCTGCCTGCAGCTCTGGTCTCCCTTTGAAGTGCTGGCCCCTTAGAGGTGCTTGGGTGCCTTTTCAGGTGGCTGGGAGCTCCATTTGTCAGTGGTGCTGGAGCGCAGGGATGCCCCACGAGTGTGGGCATGTGCACAGCTCTGTTCAGTGGGCTCTGTGCCCCTGCCCCAGGAGGTGTGAAGGGGGATTCTGGTGCACAAGGATTTGTGCCCTTGAGCAGGAGGACCCTGTGGTGATGGCAGGGGTCTGGGTATTCTCGGGACATGGCAGGCTGTTGGTAGTGCTGTGGAGCAGAGAATGCCACCAGGCTCCACTGAAACACTGTTCTTTCTGTGCCCTTCTCCAGGCATTGTGGTGTTTGGTGAGCCCATCACGGCCAGTCTGGGGACTGATGGAACACACTATTGGAGCAAGAACTGGGCAAAGGCTGCAGCATTTGTGGTCTCTCCGCCACTGAGCCCAGACCCAACCACTCCTGACTACATCAACTCCCTCCTGGCCAGGTGAGTGACAGCTCTGCTGGGGAAAGTGGACTCCGGGTAGGGAAGGAAGAGGTTAGTCCAACTTGAACCACTTTGCTACAAGTATGTAATGAACTGAGCAATGAAATGGCTCTGACTCCAAGACATGTTGGTTTATCCTCGAGAGTGGAGGGAGGACACCAAGCTTAACATCACTGATGAGAAAAATACCAGTAGTCATGAACCATTTTAAATGCCCTGAAGAGGACAAAGAAATGAGGACAAGCTCAAACAGACTTGTCAATGGAACGATGCACTGAGCTGAAGTGGGGAATGGCTGCCTGCTTTGGGATGCTGCAGGATGATGCAGGATGCTACACCAACGTGGAGGGTGTTGCAGGTTTCACAGGCTGGTGGGGATCCCAGTGAAATACAAAGCAGATATATTCACACACCTGTACAAGTGAGCAGTAGCAGAGCCTGCAGAGTGCAGGAGACCATCAGGAGCAGCGCCTGCATATCTGGCTGGGATGGCAGATTGTTTTTTCATCCTGAAGGCAAGGGGGTAAAGAAAGGATACGTTAAAAACAAGGACAAACAAGAAAAGCACTTCAGCAATTTGCTATGACCTTTCACAGTTACAGTCCATCCTGTCACTGCAAGGCCAGTGCAGCAGCTGAGGACACTGCACGTTCCTGGCCCTGTCTGCGTGCCATGTGTCCATTGCACACCACTCTCAGCCCCTGGCTGTACATCCAGCTGTGTGCATACTGCCTGGTCTGTTAGCCAGGGGATGGCTGACACTGAGGGGCTTGTAAATGGAAATGTCCTTTGAGGTAATGCTGGAAACTTCTCTGCCAAGGAACAAGGGATCAGCAGTCACTAAGAGGTGTCTCCAGCAGGGCACGTTAGGATAAACCTAGGTTGTGCCAGAGTGGAGGTGCTGTGTCTAAGAGAAGTGCCAGTGCATTTGTGGTCTGAGTATGCAGCTCACTCTGCATTTTGCTGTGGTCAATGAACAAGAGATACCTCAGTGCATGCTGGATGTATGATATAGCTGCAGATCTTAACAACTGGCAAGGAAATGTGAGCCCTGCTACTGAACTGGTTTTCTAATCCTTACCTTCCACTTCCAATGTACCCCAGACCTCAGGGAAGACACAAGCAATTCTTGGTCCCTGCAGCTCATAGGTGTCTGTCCTGACACCTTTTCCATACTGTCTGTGAGGCTGCTGCAGGAGGAGAGACTGTGAGGTTCCAGCTGGGCTGGATGGCTTGTTTGTCTCCAGCAGGAAGCATGTTGTGTCGTCATTCTGGGCCTCTGTCTGTACAGTTCATCAGACATATGGCAGAAATTATCAGAGGAAGGTGGAGATTACCAGTGGATTAGAGCAGATTTGCAGCCTCGAGGAGAGTCACTGTGTCTGCACTGTCCAGGTGCTTGAGGCCCCTTGCCTCATGCAGGCAGTGCTGGAAGCTGGCCTGTCTTGGTCTGCTTCCTTTTGCCTGGCAACAGTGACTCTCCAACTGCTGCCTGTCCAATGTTACCCGAGGACTGAGCAGCAGCTGGGTGACTTCCAGGGAGCCACAGACAGCTCCTCACTCTGCCTTGTCTGTGGGCAGCTCGCTGGCTCTTCCTCTTTCCTAGGAGCGGGATGGATCAGGGCATCTCATCTGTCCAGGTACCACTTTGGGCAGAGGGTGAAGAGGCCTCAGTGAAGCATTTCTGGGCTTCCTGCAGAGAGCTGCTTCTGGGCAGTGCCAGCTGCCTCCATCCCACTGCAGCAGGCTTTCCTGGGCTGGGGAGGACTGTGCCAGCCCTCGGCATGCAGGAGCTGGCAGCGCACAGCACAAGGCTGGCTTGTGGGGCCGAGGGACCGTCCTGGAGCAGAGAGGCCTCTTCCTCCCTGTGTGACAGAAGGGCCCTCTCAAGCAGACCTGACAAACTGCCAGAAATGGAGTCCAGTATGACAGGACATCTTCGGGCTTGACACCAAGACCACCCTGTTCCCTAGAGGTTGACTTTTCTTTTGTACAGGATGCTGTCCATGCTCAGGTGGTAGCACAGTGTGGCAGAGGTCTCTTTTCTTTTGTACAGGATGCTGTCCATGCTCAGGTGGTGGCACAGTGTGGCAGAGGTCTCTTGCCCCCACGTGACACAGCTGTCCCAGGGGCTGGGTCACGTGGAAGTCTTCAGGCTGAGGGACAGTGGAAATGAGGGTGCAGAGTAAAAAAACCTGAGCCGGGGGCTGCCTGTGGCCAGAGGAAATCCATATCCCTCATGTCTCTGTTGCTGTCTGACTGCAAAATGACTGACAGTGGGTTTGTTCCACCCCTCTTCAGTGGGGACCTGCAGGTGTCGGGAAGCGCTCACTGTACCTTCAGCACCGCGCAGAAAGCCGTTGGAAAAGACAACTTCACCGCCATCCCAGAAGGAACCAATGGCATAGAGGAACGAATGTCTGTCATCTGGGACAAGGCAGTGGTGAGAGTCCCACCAGGGAAGGGGCAGAGTGGGCAGAGGTGGTTGCCATCTCACACACCCATGCTACTGCCCCACAGAGCTGGGCACCCAGCTTGTTCCCTCTCTTGTCAAATCAAACTGGAGCAGGAGAGGTGAGTGTTGCAGGCTTGGGGTGAAGATCCAGAAGCTGTAACTGTGCCCCCAGTTCTTGGTCTGTCGGGCACCAGTTAGTAAGATCAGCGTCAGAAGCTTGGGCCCAGCCAGCCAGCACCTTGTGTGGGAGTGAGGATGGTGCTTCCCAGGGCTCTTACTCACCCTTTCCCCACAGAAGGACTTAAGTTCTCTTTGTGTGTGAGCAGGCCACTGGAAAGATGGATGAGAACCAGTTTGTGGCTGTGACGAGCACTAATGCTGCCAAAATCTTCAACCTGTATCCACGAAAAGGGAGAATAGCGGTGGGCTCGGACAGTGATCTGGTTATCTGGGATCCTGATGCAGTAAAGATCATCACAGCAAAAACCCACCAATCTGTAAGTCCTCTGCTCATCTGTGTGAATGCTGGAGGGTGGCATGTGAGTAGTTTTGTAGTTTTGTTGCCTGGCTGCTGGGACCTGTGTACTGTGCTGCTTGGCTCTGAGGAGGAGGGGCTGAGCCCAGGCTCCAGGCAGTGCCTGTTGTGACTGTGGGTTGAATGTCCGTGAGCCCTAGGCACATGGGGCTTTTTTCACTGTACTCGGGTATTCTTCTCCTGACCCTGGCCTATGCAGGTGTAAAGACACACATTTCTCCTTTCCTTGATTTCTCTCACCGGCACAAATATTTTTCCTAGCCATGCCACAGTGCTTTGTTCAAGCCTTAGCTCAAGCCTGGGTCCTGCCTTTGTCTGCTCTTGGAGTTCTTCGTCACACTGTGCCTCAAACCAGCAAGTGCTGGTTCATGTTGGGGGCTCTGGTGGGCTCTTACTGTGATGGGCTAGTGAGCTACAGGAGGTCTGTGAGCAGGCAAGGCTGTTAGAGGTGTCTTCTGCCTGCACTGGGGACTGCAGCAGTGAGGTGCGGGGACTGATCCACCCTGAGTGGGCAGGCAGTGCCCTTGTCCCTCCTGACCGTCATCCTGGGGTTGCTGCAGGTGGCTGAGTACAACATCTTTGAGGGGATGGAGCTCCGTGGGGCCCCGCTGGTTGTCATATGCCAGGGGAAGATCATGCTGGAGGATGGCAACCTTCATGTGACCCCGGGGACTGGACGGTTCCTGCCCAGCAGCCCTTTCCCTGACTATGTCTACAAGCGCATCAAAGCCAGGAGGAAGGTGAGGAGATGGGGATTCCAGGAGACAGAGTTGGGAGACTGCTAGCCCACATTGCCCTTAATAATTGGTTGGTTTTGCTTCACTGTTCTTGCTGGACCCTGTAAGCAGTACAGCAAACTGCTGCTGTATTTTGAATGTACAGAACAGCTGAGGCTTGGATAGGGAGCCCTTTGTGTTAGTGGTGTGCCATGGTGGAGGCAGATGCTCCTCAAGGTTAGCAGTGGTAATGTCTCCCCTCATCCTGTCCTGCTGCAGCAGGAGTCTGGAGGGAAATGCTGTTTAAAATGAAGAGATTGGCCAAAATCGCGTCCTCCTCCCCCATTTGTGCAGCATAAACCCCATCTGTGTGACAGCCTGTTGCCCTGGCTCTGCACACCTCACAGGGCAGTGGGGCTGTGCCAGGCCTCAGTGCTGCAGCACTCCTGGTACGTGGCAATGTGAGATCCTTCTGCAGGGGGACTGAGGAGCTGGGGGATGGCTGGAGCTCAGAGAAGTGTCACTGTCCTCTTCTCTCTGGTGACAGATGGCAGAGATGCATGCTGTACCCCGGGGCTTGTATGACGGACCCGTGTTTGACCTGACCACCACCCCCAAGGGGGGCACCCCTGCGGGGTCAACCAGGGGGTCCCCCACACGTCAGACACCGCCCGTCAGGAATCTCCATCAGTCTGGATTCAGCCTGTCAGGTGAACACCTGTGGTGGCTGGGCTGGGAGGGGGCAGAGCCACTGGACGTGTGTCCCTGTCCCTGGCCTGAGGCAGGGGGCAGTTAGAGGTGGCCTGCAGCAAGGTAAACACAAGAGTGGGTCATGGCAGGGCAAGGTCCTGTGTGTCCCTTAAAGGACACGGCTGGCACTGCACCTTGCAGTAAAAGCCAGGCACACTCTGGAGGCCCTCATGGCCGTGGAGGCCAGCACAGCATCCGATGCTGTTCTGGCTGTGTGGGTCTGTTCACAAAGCATCTGCAGAGACTTCCAAGCCACTGCAGCTCTCGGGGTTGCTGCTGGAGTTGGAGAGGGAGCAGGTTGCAGTAGATAGCTTCTGGAGGGCCTTGGCAAGTCTCCAGGCTGCCTGACTGCTCAGTCCTGTGAAGAACATGCTCTTAACTTTGCTTTTCCCGTTCCCTTTGTGCTTTCTCGTCCTATCCCAGGTACCCAGGTTGATGAAGGCATGCGCTCAGCAAGCAAGCGCATTGTTGCACCCCCAGGAGGCCGCTCCAACATCACCTCCCTCAGCTAAACGTCCTGGCTAAGGAGGAAACAAAACCCCTGTTCAAGCAAAGGAAGAAAAATGGTACATTGGTGTTGAAGAATGAAAAGAAATAAACCTGTTCTGAAGAATCAATAAGCCTCAAGCCTTATGTTTCACAAATGCTACTTGCTACCTAGCTTTAAAGATGTTGCTTCATTTTGGTTTTGCATAGCCTTAAAGTTCTGTTGTTGTTACTGTTGTGGGTTTGGTTGGGTTGTGTTTTGCTCTTCCTCTCTGTGTGCATGCTGCTCGGACAGGTTGCTCAGTTCAGTGTTGTTGGTGTTGAAGGTGTGTGGGATGCCGTGGGGTGCGACAGTGGGAATGGCCCACAGGGCAGCCCGGCCAGGCAGCTGAGGGGCAGGGTCTGGCTGGATGCAGGATGTCAGATGGGGAGGGCAGGTGCACTGAGCTCGTAGGGACAGGTGGGTCTGTCACATTCATCTCCATCTCCACCCAATGCTCTGGCGTTCCATCACAAGGCCTGTGGGGGAGCTCAAATCATCTCTGTAACAGCTGTCACAGCACCTTGTGTAAGGAGTTTTACTACTTTGTACACTTTATTAAAAAAAAAGTTGTTCCTTCAAACAATTCATGTTGTCAGCTGGCTCTTCTCTTCCTCAGGCTGCTGCTGGGCAGGGGCAGTGCCCAGGTACACCTGCAGGGAGCTGGGCTGGGGCAGCAGAGGGGTTTGGGTGGCATTGGGCTGGAGGGGGCTGCAGCAACAGGCTCTTTGGGGCAACACCATGCAGTGCCCACTGCTGCACGTGCCAGGGTGTTGGTGTAGCTTCTCAGGCACAGGGAAAGGTATTGGCAAAACTGCAATGCAAGTATTTGTAAAAGCCTGTTCAGTTTGTCCATGCAGTCTGTCTGAGCCTGGCCTGGCCACCGTGGGCTGTGACTGCCCGGCAGGAGCTGTGCCTGTCTCCCGTGTGTTGGCAGGGACACCTGCCCCCACCACTGCAGGAGGGGCCAGAACGTGGAGGACACCAAACTAAGGTTTGGTTTTAGGCGTGAACTGCCCTCCTCGATGCTGGGATGCCTGCTGCAAGCCACTGCAGAGACACATGGGGCAGAGAGGACATTTACCTTTGGATTAATGGGAGGCAGAGTTCATCACGTGTTCACTACTTTGCTAAGAATGGGAAAAATGTCCAATAAGGAGGTGACACCTCAGGCCTGTCAAAGCATTTTAAAAATAGCGTTATTCCCAGCATTACTGCAGTAGCAATGCTTTGGCCAATCAGTCTTGGCAAGACCACACCAGCAGTGCAGTTGTTCCTGAAGACAGTCTCTGCTTAAATCAAGTGTGATTTCAGAGGTAGAGATTCAAATACACACTCAATTTCCCCTCTGGTTTTGGAAGCCAAACCCCATCAGTCAGTGAGCTGCAGCAGCTGAACATGATGGTGAATGTATTTTTCAGGCGAGACTGGTAAAGCAGCTGGATTCACCAGCACCTGGTTGTTACTGTTTGGTGTCCACACCTGCCTGCACAGTGACCACCCACCATGCCAGCCCTGCTGGGTACCTGGAGAGAGAGCTAAATGGGCAGGAAACCTCTGCTGCCTCCTCCCAGCTCAGGAAGGAGCTCATCTCCAGCCTCCTGTGCCCACCCGCACAGGATGTTTGCAGCAGCTGTCTGTAAGCAAAGGCCACTTTTGTCACAATGCATTGGTAGAGACCCTATATCAGGGAGCCACCTCTTCCCTCTGGGGCAGCCAGCCATGAGCTACCATTCCATGTGGGAATGCCACCCTCTGCAGAGCCCTGGGGCACGGCAGGGCTGTGGGCACCTCTGGGCACACTGCAGCAGTTGCCTGCACGGTGACACCAAGGGCTGTGGCACCTGCCAGCCAAGCCAAAACTGTGGACAGTGTCTTCATTGTCTTGTGGTCCCGTTCCTGCCCCCAGGGATGTAATAGGATCTGAATCCACCAACTGTGGCCAATTGCAAGGCAGCCCCCACAGCCTCTCCCCCCATGCTCACAGCCCTCTGGCTGTGGGGGGGAAAGCTGAGGGGTGGGTGCCCCAGCTCTCCCCTGTGCCCTGGGCTACTGGCAGGGTGCCAGCAGCAGAGGACAAGTCCATGGCCCACCACTGTGAAGGTGCATGGGTGGGTGAGCCCCAGCCCCATGAGGAGGTCCCGTGCAGGGGCTGAGCTGTTCTCAGAGGTGGTTGTTCTGATTGTCCTCTCTGTCTGGGCCTCCACTTTTTGTCATGGTCTCTTGCATGCTGTCATGGTGGGGTCTTACCCTTGGGGATAGAAAAGGATAACTGAGCTGTGAGGGAAAGCCCAGGCAGTGCCAAGACCCCACAGAGGCACAGCTGCCTTGGTGCTCCCCACTGCCTGGCATGAGCTGCCACTCACTCCACAGTTCCTCCAGCCCTGAGCACCCCAAGCTCCTCCAAGACAGGACCCCCACAGCCCCCTCCCCTCAGCTCCCCCAGCCCTGGGCCCCCAAAAGCCCCCTGAGGCTTTGGCAAGGCCCAGTGCCTCCTCTGCTGCCTCTGGATCAAAACTTACTTTTCTCTGTTGAAAACAATGAAGTCCCTCTGGAGCATTTCCAGATGTTTCTGGAGGTGGCTGGCCTATCCCATTGGAATGGAAAAATAAAAGAGGTAGCGAATTCATTCACCGTTGACACAAAAACATTGCAAGGACAGTTTCAACGAGACATGACAATATGTTTGGGCACAGAGCACCTTTAGCCCTGCAGCGGGGACACTGGCATTAAGGCTCTCCTCCTGCAGTAAACCACTGCATACACATTCTGCCCTTCGGCACAGGGAAGATGGGGGAGAGTTTTAGGATGAAGTTGGTCACAAGGGAAAAAAAAATTATGTTCAGTTTGCTGTGGTCTTGCTAGATGGCAATCACTGAGAAATGAAAGACCTCCTTGACCACATGCTTGTACCTGCTTGCTCTCACCTGGGATGAGTTGCTTTTGCTTGTGTCTTTTTCCTTCTTAGCCAAGCGCTTTTTTTTCTTGTGGAGAGGTTTGGATTCCAGGATCATTTCTTCCAGTTCAAAGGTTGGGTCACAATTCAGTCTGCCTTTCTGGAGGGAAGAGAGAGGAGGCCTTAAGTGATCAGAGCCTGTCTTAAGGAGTCTTTTATAACTTGGACTGCATCTGGGAGCTGAATTTTGTAAAAAAATGCACCAATTATAATTTCACATGTATCCAAGAGCACTGGCTATAGTCCTGATACACTTTATCAGCCCCTTCAGCTAGGGGCCATATTCAAGGTGTCACAGTGGCTCCTTTTGTGCTCCTGCTTCTATTCTGCCCTTTGGCTGCTTTGGAGTGCCAGTGAGGGTGAGGACAGTGCCCTGGATGGGTTGTGCCTTTTCAGAGTAGCACAACAGCCCAGCAGAATGGGTCTTCAAGCAATACAGGATTGTACCCACCACAGAGAAACCCAGGAAGAAGGGCAGATATACAATTAACAAATATTCATAGTTTAGCTCAACTTCTGCTGAAAACCAGTTGGAGTTGTTGGACTATTCTCCATAAGGGTTCTATTACTTGTGTGCTGTTTTAATCAACTTTAAAAGGCCCAGAAACACTAATCTAGTGTATGTGCTATTTCCTGTTCACAATGAGCTTGCTGGGGGAGGCACTACAGGAGAAAACCGTTCCCATAGGATGGTGGGTGATCTCCAGGCTGCTGCTGAGCCCGTCCTGGGGCACTGGGATTTTGGATGTGGGGAGCAGCATTGCTCAGAGCATGGGTCAGCACAAGAGGGCTCCCAGGCACTGTCCATCCCACACAGATGCACAGCCCCGTGGGCTGGAACAGCAGTTCTGCACCCAGAAATTCTGGGAACATTACAAAGAGGGCAGATCAGTTTTGGGGCACCCACACCACAGCCTCCCTCCATTACTCTTTGCTATACACTCAGGGAGGAGACAGCTCTGCCCTGGTTTCTCTTTTCCCCTTGAGACACCTGATGCTTCAGTGGAAATTTGTCAGCACATTCCACGTCCCAGTACTGGGTGTGAAGAACACTTCATCTCAAACGTCCTTACCGTGGGAATGAATTCTGGCATTATTCTTTTCTGGAGAACAGCATCCCAGTCCACATCAGACAGATACGGCAAGGACTGCACGTCCTTCAGCTGAGAAAAACGTTTCTCGGGGTTCAGCTCGAGCAGCTGCAAGAGTTGAAGGGAGGAGATGAGACCTTGCCCACAGGGCACACATTCTGAGGACACATGGGGCCAGAGACACTGCATCAGTGCTGGCATTTGGACCAGTGCCTCTCCTGCTCTGCTTCACAGTCGCTTCACCAGGGTATGTGACAGGCTCACAAGCTCTGCCTCTGTTCATCCCCATTTTTAAGAATTACTTTTATCCCCATTGTAGGAGCAGACAATGAGGCAGTACAGTGACATCAAACAATTTGTCCAATGTTAAAAATAATCATTTGTTTGGAATGGGGAGTTCCACTCAGGCATTTGTGTTCTGTTTTTAATACTGGATCAGTAAAACATCTTCTTTTCTCACTCTACTAAAGTAATAGTCTTATTCCAGTATGAAAGTATGCCTTCACACTGCTTATTTTCATAATTTTTCAACATTGCTGTAGGGATTACTTGTGTGGAAGGAAAGGGTTGAAGTTGTCTCTGTTCAAGGATTATACAGTGCATAAACTCCTGACATCATGCACTCCTAAACCTCAGCAGGAAAACCAGAGGATCCAAATCTTGAGGGAGGGCATAGGCAAGGTGACCACAGAGTCACCAGCGCTGTCCCCAGCTCCTCTGCAGGGCTCTGGGCTCCAGCCCAGCCCAGGCTCTGCCAGGACCAGCACCTGCCTGGGCCAGAAATCCACAGGGGATGGCTGAGCCAGGAAGCAGCCACAGTTGGCTTCATGGGGAATACAGATTGCTGTTAAACCAGGTGCAAAGGAGCACTGGGAAATTGAAATAATTGTGACATTGTATTATTTATTCCCAAGGGAGCCTCCATGGCTTGTGGCCTGCTGTGGTCCAGGAAAAAACTGCCAGCATAGCAGCACACAGGACATCTGCAGCAAATATTCCTGCATTACTGTTAGGCTTAAAGGAATACTGGCTTCATTGAATTTTCATCAAATGGAGATATTCTGCAATTTTCTTCCTGGAAAATACACCATGATTCTGTCTCAGCAAAAATTGACAGCCTCTTTTCATTAAAATGTTTGATCATCTATTTCATTAGAAATGACAGAATATATATATATATTATTTGGCACAAAATACAGTTGAAAGCTACATTAAGTACTACTTCATTGCCCACATTTATTTGAAATTAAAAGAACTATTTACATAGTTCCCTAAAATTTGCTGCCAATCCTGCTATGCAGGGGGTAAGTGCTCAGCTTTGCTGCCACTGTTAAGCCATAGTCTTGTTTACTGAAGCTATGGCTTCATTTCAAATTGGATTTCAGCTTCAAAATCATCCCAGTAATGTTTCTGAAGCAATTTTTTAAACAGCTTTATTGAAAAAAAAAATGCAGTGGTGCATAAACCACATGGCATCAAAGGATTACAACAGTGTCAGCACTTCTTGCAAATGTTTCCATTACCGGGAAAAAATGTTTCTTGAGGATTAAAAAAAATCTAATTTTTGGGCTAAATTTATTGACACATAAATCAATATCTGCTTCTAAGTCAGTTAATTCCAGAGGGCAAAGGTATAGAGGAACCTCTGGAAGCCAAGGCTGCCCGTGTCCTTGCAGAAGGTGCAGCAGCAGCAGCTGTCAGCACTGCCAGCGCAGGTGCAGCACTGCTCCTCGCTGTCACCTTCCTGCAGCTGACACTGGTCACACAGTGTGCTCTGAAGCCAAGGACTGGCCCGGACACCACGTGCAAGGCTTCCCAGGGTGTTGTGGGGCAGAGGGGCGAGTGGCCGGAGCCCCGCCGAGCCGGCCGCTCACCTTGCGGAGCAGTGTCACCATGCCCGGGGACCAGGCGGCCGGGAAGCGCAGCGCGGCCGTCCGCAGCACCCGCGCCGCCTCCCTCGCAGCGGTGCTGGACCCGACCGGGTACGGCCTCTGTGGGAAACACCACAACACGAGCACTTGAGCTGATCTGCTTTTCAGACTCCGTGGGAAATCTGGGGAGAGCACAGAAGCTTCACACGGTCTCACTGCCCAGTCCCCAGCCTCCCGTGGGACATCTCTCCCTGTGTGATGTGACCGTGGCTCAACAGAAAAACCAAAATGTCAGCAAGAACCACGCCAGTAACTGGGCATTTAACAGCAGGACAGGCAGCAGCACACCCCAGAAGTCACAGTTATCAGCCGGTGGCAACTTGCTTGGCCTTTTCAGTGTTTATCTTACAAGGAAGGCTGGGACACAGTGCTGTGGTTGGAGCACTCCTGATACTCCCTGTAAAATGTTCTTCGCTCATGTTGGGGACAATGCCGGTGAAAAGGAGACAAATGTCCCCCACCAATAAAACCAGCTCAGAAAAGGATGTCCCAGGAAGGGTCCTCAGCCTTAGGTGGGCATCAAGGACGCAGGGTAACAATCCCTTCTGCCCTGTAGTGACATTACTGGGACAGGTGAGCCAAAGCAGAGGAGCACCAGGGACTCCTCCTGCATCCACATGCAGTGCACAGCCAGTGACACAGTGACACACGCAGTGCACAGCCAGTGACACAGTGACACACGCAGTGCACAGCACAGGTGAAGTTACCTCCCTGGTTTTTCCCATCTACAACAATTCTGCTGCTTTACCTGGAGAGAGAACTTAAAATGGCAGAGTGTTTCCATCTTGAAATGATGAAAATGATTCACAGATTTTAACCTTATTTTGGGGGGAAGAAGGCGGGAGGGTATTAAAAGTAGGTTTAAGGAATAGTAGCTATAAACAGTGAGATCAGCTCGGGTGCGGTGTGCTTGGCGTGTGCCAACGCCAGAGGGACCTCAAGGTGTCCCTTCGCTTGGCCCGCCCGGGGCCGCCCCGGTGCCACCCCCTCGCCGGGGCTGTGCCACCACCTCAAGTGCGAGCACAAAACAGCATCTCGGCCCCTGCCTTTAGAAACAGTGCCATCGATTCAAAAGCCAACGTGATGCACAGTCCTGCCATTCCTTTAGCATTATAGGTGGCAAACTCAAATATTACACTGAGATGATTACAGAAGGTGCAGTGCTTCAGTTACCCAGCAGGTCAGACAACCACATCTCCTCAATGTCTGCTAAACTGATCCCTCACCACTGAGACACAAAAATTCAAACTAAAACATCTGTTCATCAAAACGTGTTCTGCAAACACTGATGATAGAGACTTTAAAAACCATGTTTTGCATACGCATACTGACAGAAGCTTCTGAGCCTCACAAGATCTTAAGCGTTCCTCTTTAAATTACCTTCTTTTGTTTAGAATAATGTAATTTTTGAAATTTTGCCCCACTTTTTTACACAACACTTTCAAAACACTGATGTATTTGTCTATCTACAAGGCTCCCAACCTTGCCCAAGTCAGCAGCAGAGCCCTGATGGCACAGCCTAGGGGCTGGGCTTTCCCCATCATTTGCTCCAACTGCTCAGTCTTGTTACAACAATAATAAGTTTTTTTTTCAAGTTCTAGTTTTCCTTGCAGGATAGAAACTCCAAGTAAAGGATATTGCAGCCCAAACTTCAGGAGCTGTTGCTTGTTTGCCTTGCCCCACTCATACCAACCCAGGGGCCCTGAGCCACAGCAGGGACTGCCACAACATGCTGTTCTGCATTGCAGCAGCTTCTCTGAGCTCTCAGCCACGATCACCACAGCCCTGGTGAACGTGATCTCTGCTTCCTCTGCTGTAAGAACCCCTAAAGCCTTGAATTCAGCTGGGCCGTGTCATCTCTGCTGTAAAGCATTAACCCTCCCCACAGCGTGTGCAGGGACAGAGCTGGCCAGGCCACGAGCCACACACGTACCCGAGTCCTGAGCAGCTCGTAGGCAGTGACCCCCAGCGACCACCAGTCCACGGCGAAGGAGTAGCTGGTGGGTTTTGTGGAGCTGAACATTTCAGGTGCTGTGAAACACAGGGGGAAAAGATTGCCCAGCTGCAATCCCAGGTGGAAATGAGCAACACAGAACACCCGACCCAAGCCCCTCCTGTGCTGCCCTGCTCCTGTGCCAGGGCCACCCAGCAGCCCCCCAGTCCTGTCCAAATGAAACTCTCTGTGCTTCTCTGCCCCCACAGTCCAGAAAGAACAAATTCCTCTCACTGACACAGGAGTTGCCTACCATTCATAGTAAATGCTCCAGAATAAGCACATTCGCTCAATCTAGGCATAGGGTGGCCAAAACATCTCTTCATCTCCCCCGTGAAGTGGGACACACACATTCCCCAGCTGCACTGAGGCACTTCTGGGGAGGGACTCCTGTCCCCACGCTCATCCCCTCTCCGGGGTGCTCCTCCCTTCAAACCCTGTATGTTTTGATGTGGATCAGGAAGAAAAGAGTCCCAACTCCAATAAAAAATGTCTTCACCTGTGTCCCACCACAGCAGCCCACCCAAGCCCACAGAATGGTGATTCGAGAACATGTGAGTGCCATTGGTTCTCACCCATGTAGGGCTTTGTGCCAGCGATGGTGGTGACAGGGCTGTCCTTGCTCAGCGTTGTGGCAATGTTGAAATCTGTGATGTGAACGTGTCCTGAAAGACAGAGGAACAGAGGAACAAGCTTGGCTTTAATTTCACACAAGAAAAAGCTCTGAATCAGAAACATGAAGTAAAATACTCCATGAAAAGGAGTTTAGTTTCCAGGTAAAAAAATCTGGTGGGAGAACTGATACAGAATACTTCAGCTTGCAGGCTGCTTGCAGATGTCTCTTGTTTCAAATATCCCCTTATTTTCCCTCTGGGGAACCAGAAAATATAAGAGTTCTCCAAGAAGTAATTTAGTGATGATTGTTTTGAGTCTTCCTATGTTTTAGAGGAAGAGAACTGAACTTTTCTCACAGAAAAAAATTCCACTATGTTTAAAAAAACCCCAAAACCTTGATGTTTGGCCTCCTAGTTGTTTGCCCTTTGGTGTTCCAGGTATTAAGCACTCCCTCCATTTTCCTCTTTAGATGATGCCTCTAGAATGGAACCCAAACACCTTTGATAGCCAGCAAAAGAGTCTTGCACAGAAATTCAAACATCATGAAACCCAAGTTGCACCTGTTGTGTGATCCCAGGTGTGAAAGCCTGGTGATGGAAGAGAAGAGAGACTGGGGAGCTGCAGCTCTGTGCCACAGGGAAAGGGATACACAAAAACAACCATGATCTGTTAGGCTAAATATAGATAAACACGCAGCTACAATAACAGCTGCCTGGGGGACAAGGAAAAAAATGAACTCTGTGTGTGTCCAAGGCTCTCTATATGCCTCGGAAGACAAACCTTTGCTGCCATGGATGCAGAAAAGGAATACTACAAGTTGCAGACAAAAGGACACTGGAGTCAAGGGTATGTCCCCAGAAAAACACTCTGAAACCTCTGCAAGAGAGTTAAAAAATCACAGTGAGCAGAAAATAGACTCAAAACTCATCCTGAATTGTAGTGCCATTATAGAAATTAGTAGGTTGTGTCTTCCTGGGCTGAATGCAGCTGCAGAGATGAACAGAGCCTTTTCCTCTTTTCTTCCCTGTTCAGGGGGTGCTGACCTCCATTCCCATGGCCATGGTGACCCCAGCTGCTCTCGGGAGGCCGTGTCATCCCAGTCTGAGTGGCACAGAGTTCTGGGACAATGCTGAGGGGTGACCAAAAGCAGCCCCCCATGAGATGGGCACCCCGGAGCCCCGGCAGTGCCAGGTCCCTCACACCAGGGAGGAAGGGGCTGCCCACAGTCTGCGTATGGGGCAGCCGAGCAAGGCAGGACAGGCGCTCCAGCACCTGGAGGCAAAGCCACTTTGCTGCCAGCTCCTAAATAAATAATCGAGCAGCGCTCTGAAAGGAGAAGTCGTGTGCAAACGCTGGAGCCTGGGCTCGGTGCTGCCAGGCAACCCTGGTCACACACACCCGGCCACAGAGCCCGGCAGTGCCTCCCTCGGGAGCTGCAGCATCTCTGCTACAGCCTCTGAAGTGGTAACAAATGCAGCTCTGCCTCCTCCCTGCACTGACTTTTTCTCTTCAAGAACCTTGCTCTAGCTGCTAGTGAAGATTTCTCACAAGCCAGTTACTTGGATTTAAAAAAAAAAAAAGAGCTAACAAAAGGTTTCTCTAATGAGTTACAAACTAATAAATATCAGGCAACTCTTCGCTGCAAGATCTTTGCCAGGGAAAAAATGTGACTAAAGGGCCATGCAAGAATACAGTCAAGAGTTTTGCCTGAGAAAGACTATAGAAAAGCTAATAGCAACATTTATAACATACCCAGCCCCTAATCGTGTTCAGAGCTCCCTCCCCATGCCAAATGCTCAAGGAAAAAGAAAATACATGAACGAGGCTTGTCTACTGCACCATAATTAATTCTGTTTGTGCACAAACCCTGCAGTGACACAAGCATTGCCCTTCAAATGACGCATTTTGAGCAAGTCTTAAACAAGAACCAAGAAAATGTTAAAATCAGATGTGCTGGACTACTGGCCCCAAGCAGCACCAAACGTCTGGTGCCTGCCAGTGCCTTGTAGGGACACCATCAAGGCCGTCAGCCACAGGAGGCCTTGGTTACAACACCAGGGCAGCCCCAGGCACAGCACAGCATCACAGGGTCCCGGTGCCCGGAAGGTACAAGACTCTGCTGCTCAGAACACGAGAGGCAAAGGGCAGCACCGAAGGGTGGGATGGTGCTGCTCCCGCGGGGCTGGGGGACACCAGCACCCAACGATGGCACAGCAGGCACCGAGACTGCAGCTTGCCCTGTCTCCCACTGCCTTCACACATATGCACGACCACAAAGCACCTGGCACTCACCGTGCTCATCCAGGAGAATGTTGTCAGGTTTGATATCTCTGAGGACAAAGCAGAGAAGGAGAGACAGCCGTTAGTCTAGAGAAGTGACAGGAAACACAGGTGCTGGCACCAGGAAAGGCTGGGCTCCGGGGTGCTGCCAGAGACACTGCACCCTCAGAGCCTGGGGCTTCTCAGCTCCCATGTTCCTGTTTGATCTGGCCTGGGGAGAGGCTGATCAAACAGCACCAGCACCACCGGGGCCCTGCACAGGCTGTGGGCTTTGGGTGAGCAGCACTCAGGTAAATCCACCCACAGTGAAGCTGGGGAGTCTTTTTGCTATTTTCCTCCTGGTACTTCTCAACCTCTTTCGATACCGTATTGAGAAGGGTTCCCCATTTGCTCAGAACAAATTAAATTATTTTAACATCTTTGTTCTAGATCCAAATGGGTTAGCCACAGGTTTTACTCCAGAGCAAAAGGACCCCACAAAATAACACCTATAGCAGTGCTGTAGGGAAACACTTCGGGTGAAGGGAGAAATGTACACCTGATACTCTGATACAGCCACTGTGTCCACTTGAGTGACTTTACAAGCCATTACCTGGCTTTAATGAGCTCATTACACCCGTCCCCATTGAGCACCTGGCCAGCTGATGCCCCAGACAGAAGGTCCCAGCCAGGAGGCAGGCAACAGGTGCAGTGACCCTGTGCCAGCAGGTGCACCCCAGCAGGCCCAGAGTTCCAAGTGAAGAAATGAGCATGTTTACGATTTCATCTTTAAAAATTCAATCCTTAACATACAGTTTGAGTTCTCCAGGCCACCTGGAATCAAAACCCCGCAATATATCTAATTGTCATCTAATGGCTTACAGTTCTCTGGCATCTTGTCACCCAAACAACTTCCAGTGGGTTATAAACACTGCTTACCCTCCTGGTGCCACCCCACCAGACAGGTGGGTATAGGGACAGGCATCGTTGGCAGAGCACAGAGCAGTGCCAGGGAAGTGGCTGATTTTCCCCCAAAGCACAGTGGAACTGGAACTGTTTCCTTTTTTTTTTTAAGTCTTATTTTTTAATTTCTAGTGTGGCTGTTTCTGATCTCCCTCAGTCTGGCACACAGCCTCTGGAATTACACCAGCACAGTAAGATCATTCTCAGGATGCAAACAACGACCAGAGAGAATTCTGGTTATTGTTCATTTGTGCAATTCTTTTTTATAAGCCAGTTATATAATTTCCTAACCAAAAAGATATTCGTATTTCCCATTCTTTTACATCTAGGTGGGAAATACAGCCTGTGTTTGCTGTCTCTGCACAGCTTTGTTCAGCCAAACAAAGCCATTGCCTCCCCGTCTCCTGATGTTCCCAATTACAGCTGTTGCAGCGTCATTGACTCAGCTGAATCACTTTATCAATCAAATACTATCCCACTGGGTCACAGTGTTAATTAAACAACTTGCATTACAGTGTTAATTAAATAACCTACACATTTTACAGCCTGTCATACATGTTTTCTTGTACTTGATTTACCTTAAACACATGCAGCTGTGTGAAAAGCACACTGCAACCTCACCTGCAGCTTCTCCCACTCCTGTTCCCGTTGGGGCACAGATCCACGTGCAGCACAAAGCAGCAGCATGAAAGAGGAGACCCTGAGAAGGTGGGAGCTGCCCCAGGGCCCTGCCCTGACTGCAGCAGAGCAGAACTGCTTTGGGCTGCAGGGACAGGCCAGGGCTCATTCTGTGCTCACACCTTGGACGTGGCAGCTGGACACTGGGCAGGAGCAGACATTCCCCCTCACCAGCTCCTCACCTGTGCCCTCCCCACCAACAACCAGGACCATTTCCATTTTACACTTTCCATGCTTAATTCTTGTACTGCACAAGAGTGCTCATCTGGAGTGATATTTCTAAATGAAGTGGCCTTCTCCCTGCCGTTACTGACCCTCACAGCCCTGCCTGTTTGTCCTCCCTGACAGCAGCTAACTTGGCTAAACTCTGGGGCCCCCGGGCCTTGCCCTGCCCATGACACCAGCAGAAGAGCCGTGTGTCTCTCCATCCACAGCCAAACTCTGCTTCCCAGCCAGGGGAAACCTCTGTCTCCTCTGCTGTTCTGCAGCTCCTCAAAGGCATGGGAGGAGGTCATGCATTTTTTCACTGGCCATGAGAAACTCTGGTAGCCAAAGAGAAACTCTCAGCACTTCTAGAAAAGGATTTACCTCATACAGGAAAAAGCTGTGTTTGGGCCCAGTCCTCATATTTTGGTGCAATGCAGAAAGGGGAGCAAAGGCAGATGCCTTCAAGCATGAACACAGGAGTTCTGGTTGCTGACACCTACCCTCCCTGGACCAGGATGGATATTAATGAGCTACAGCTAATTAAAACCTATCAGAGACAAATGTTTGCAGGACACAATCATATACTATTTCACAGCTACCCCAGAGGGCAGATCAGATGGTCTCTGCTGCATACACAATACTTTTCTTGGGGAAGCCTTGTGTTTCACATAAAAGCAAACACACGTGTGAGGAGATGTTGTTTATCCCTTGAGCTTCTATTTGTTGTTTCACATCAAGGAGGAACAAGGCTGCCCACAGCACAGCCTGTGGCCTGGCTGACCTGTGGATGATGTGCCTGCTCTGCAAGTAGTCCAGGGCCAGCACCAGCTCACAGATGAAGAGTTTGACAGTTCCCTCCTGGAACCGCACGTTTTGTTGGAGATGGTAGCGCAGGTCCCCTCCCAGCAGCAGGTCAACCACCATGAACATATCCTCCTCATCCTGGAACGAGTACCTGAAACACCACACACAGTTCAAGAACAGCAGCACTGAAAAATGACAGGTCATAAAGGAGCACGTGGTACCTCTGGGAATACTCTCAATTTCTTGGGAAATTGCAATTTCATGACCTTCCCATGCTCTGTTTCCCACTATTGTCACACTTGTGATGACAATAACTTAGTCTCAGGTCCATAAGAGAGTCAGAGCAGATTGTATGAACAACTCAAGATGGGCATTCTGCCTTCTCTGGGCACCAATGGGAAGTGAGCAGAGGAGCAGCACAGAGGAGCCCTGGAGCAGCAGCCCTGCCCAGAGCCCAGCCCTGCAGGTCCCTCTGCCAGGCACCTGCGGGCACAGCAGTGTCTGTGAGCCCATGTGCTCAGCACAGCAGGGGTGCAGCTGCTCTCTGCTGCTCCTCTGTCAGTGACCTCACTGGATGGACTGGGTCTCTCTGGGCGGGCTGACCACCAGCTCTGAGCCCTTTCCTCGTGGGTTTTTCCTTTTCAGCACACTGATTCCTTGGCGTGACAACCAGCACAAGCCAGACCACTGCTCCACACGAAGCTTGTAGTGTGTGGATCACTCAGAGTGCAGCAAAAGCACAGGAATGCTAAAGGCATCCAGGGATGGCAAGGCAAGAACAGAAGCAGGGACACTTGGTTTGCTCTCCACAGATCTCTACATACACACACTGCTCAGTTCTCAGCTCCTGAGTGAGCTTTGCCTGGAACTTTGTGTTCAAATACAAAAGATAAGTTTGGAGACAGACATGGGAGGTGTAGCTGCACCTTTACCAGTCATATCCCAGTAAGAACAACTCTAAATGGCAACAGCAGCAAAACAGCAAGAGTTCACTGAACTGCACTCAGGTTACAGGAGACTTCAAAAGGGAAGAATTATTCAAAGATTTTTGATCTTCAATGTCTTTTAGACTCTTTTTTTTTTTTTTTTGGCGTGTGTGTGTTTAGCATTGATAATTTCTACTTTATTCTAAAAATAAATCCAATTTCCAGTACATGTAATTACCCACCACCCTGGAGGAATACTGAAACTACAGGATACTGGCCACTTTATCATGCAGTATGTGAGCTCACACCCCTTGGAATGTTACTGGGGTCCTAATAAAATTAAGAAGAAATGTCAAGGGACAGCCAGCAAAAAGCCCTGCCTGTCCATCAATCCCATGCTGCCAGAAGTTGCTGGTGTTTGCAAAGAGCTCCTTTAAATACTGGTGGGGTTATGGTGACAGCCAATACCTGTCTGGGGGGACACTGCAAAGGAACACATGAATAAACTCTCTTGTGCTGTCTGTGGGGACAAGGGAGAGAACTGCTCGTTCAACTAAACAGGATTCCCCTGAAACAAGAGCCCCTGTCAGTGGAACACAGCTGCTGCTCCCCAGACAGCCTTGGAGCAGATGAAAAGGGTCTGGTCTCAAAGGGGGTCTGTAATTGCCTGCACTGACTCAACCAGTGAGCCAAGGAGCCACCTCTTACCATAAATTAACCAGGAAAGGGTGTTCCAGGCCCTGCATAATCTGCAGCTCCTTGAAAACATTTCTCACTTCATTACGCTCCACACACTTCTGTTTGTTCATGTATTTCATGGCGTACATCTTCTTGGTGTCAGTCTTCTGCACCACGCAGACCTGGGAGAGCAGGGGGGATAAACCAGGGATGATTTGTCAGCAAGTTTGGGCAGGTAAAACCCAGTGACAGCTTTGGCAGTGCCCAAAATGCCAGGGCACAACTCCATCCACCAAGGCTGCAACACTGGACACTGCCTGGGAATTTCACCCAAAGAGAAATTTTTGAGGGAAGATGAGAGGAAGAAATTTATCATCACAACATGGGAGACAGGGGATCCCAGAGAAGTCAACATTTTATTTAGTGTCATTCACTAACCATCATGTCCACCCCTCCCACAGCAGTTACTCTGGGAAGAGCCCCCCCACCACAGAACTGCAGGTCAAACCCTGGGAGCAGCCCCTGGTCCTCACTTTCCTCACTCAGCTCACAGTTAGTCTTGGGCTTTGTTTAAGGGCTACTGGGCTTTGAATTTAAACCTTTCTTATATGTCACTAAATCTAGAAAGAAACACGACTTCAAGGAAAGCCTCAGAGCCTGTGAGAGTGCAGCACAAAACAGGCTCTGTTTACACAATAGTTCAGGAGTTTGGGATGAACCTGATGCTTAATAACAAACACTGTGCCTCACAGAGAAACATTTAACACGTTAAATAATGGGCTAAAAAACCTGCCAGGGTTTCATGTTGACTGTAGTTCTCTATCAAAAATGCATCGTGATGTTCAGTGTTGATTTGCTGAGAAATATTAGAAAATGCTTATTCAGAAATCTAATGAAATTCAGATCATTAGATTGGTGAGTTTTTAATTTTAATCTCATGTAATACGATTTGTGGCTACAGAATGGATAAGGAATTGGGCTCTGATTCCTTTCTGATTACCAGGAATTGAAGCTGAGGTCAAGGCTCAGTGATAGTGCCTGGGCTTTGGTTCTGTACTCTTATGTGAGCCTCCAACTCATCCATTTCCACCCAGTTACATCTCCAGCTGCCCACACAGTGATTAGTTCCCAAAACACTCACTTTTCCAAAGCTGCCCTTCCCAATAGCTCGCAAAATCTCAAAATGGTCAAAGGTAACTGCAAGAAAGAGCAACATTTCAATATTAAGTGGCTGAGCAAACATTTGACAATATTATGTTATTTCTACTTTTTCTCCCCATCAGCTAAGAAAAATGAGGGATACTCCAGAAATGTTCTGTTCTTTTTGAAGATTTGGGTGTTGTTTAAACTTGGTGTGTTTAACAGGGATTTCTCCTCTACAGTTCAGCCTCAAAGGCAAGTTCCTTAGTTCAGCCTCTGGCAAGGCAGACCAGGCAAACTCTGCCAGCTGCGGGGAACATCTGGCTGCCATCCCCAGGACACTTCCCACACCCTTCTGCCCAGGAGCAGCACAAACAAAATCTGCCTTCTTGTATGGCCTCACCATGACTACACTGGGAATCAGATCACCTTATACCCTTCAATCTTCTCTCTGGTTATTATGTTTCCTTTTCGTTTCACTTGCTTATTAAGCACAACTGTCTGCTCAGGGGCAGTGCTGAGAGAAAAATAGTCCTGAAGTCACCCCACTTCAGCTGAAGGTAAACAGAACCCTTCAAGAAGTTCAAACAGAAACCGTGGTGCTACAGAAAATAGTGAAATTATAGGAACAGCAATTTGGAAAAATATGTAAGAATTGTTAGGACTGGCACTGGAGCACCTACACAACCCATGCTGTCCCACCAATCCTCCTGGGGCCCAAAGAAAAAGTCTCTCTGTAGCACAGCTGCAGAGATGGGACCAGTGCCCGTGCCATGGAGCAATGTGTTGTTTCCTACTGCACCCAGAAGCTCTTTATTAATTACAATTTTAATTGAAATCAGAATGAGGACAAGATTGTGACATCTAAGGTGATATAGCCTCTGGTCACTGATTTGCAAGATAATGGAAAATTCCCTAGAGGACATCTCTGTTTCAGCTGGTTTGCTCTCCCCTCAGTATATTAAAACATGACTAATTAGAGAAAAATGTGCTACCACTTTTTAAATTTGTGCAGGGCCATGGAAACAGAACTGCACTGGTCTGCACGCTGTATCAGCATGCAAGGGTGGCCCTGAGCCCCCTGAAACCTAACAAACTGACAGTGAACTCCCTGGCATGGTCAGGACAAGGCCTTTCCTGGCACTGTGTTTCTCAGTCACAGAAGCTGGTGCTGTATGAACACTGAACCCAGAGAGAGACCCAGCCACTCCCAGGAAAATCCCACAGCCAGGGCACATCACCCTGAGGAAGGTGGTCAGGAACAGAACTGCTCACTATCCTGAGCAAGCAGGTGGTTGTCTATGAGAGATGCCAATATGAGCATTTAGATGCACCAGGAATAAAATCTTCGGGAAAACTTCACAGCACAGATTTCTTTTGCACTACAGAAATGGAAAAAATAAGAAAAACAAAGAAAAAGTGCAAGCAGTTGCATGAACAATTTGGAAACTGAAGCTGATTTAGGTGAGCAGCTGCAGACTGGCAGCAGCACCACACAGCAAGTTGGAACAGCAGCTGATGGGGTATTCAGCTCCTCATGTATTTTATGTTTATTACTATATATTTGTATTTATCTACATATGCATGTTGTTGTGCCTAGGTGAAAGCCCATATGGCAGTCAGCAAGCTGACTCATGCAACAGCAAATATATTTATGGAGCAATCTTTTAATGCCTGTCTCTGTAATCTTGGCAGCACAGGGACCCTGGCCTCCAATCCTGCTCCCAGCAGTACTTTTCCAACTCCTTTTCCAGCCAGCCCAACCTGCAGGCTTGGCCTCCCAGTGCCTGCAGCAGCCCTGCCCAGTTGGGCAGGCACCAGGAACACCCACGGGAACACCCACGGCTCCAGCCGTGTTCCCACCACACTTCCTACCAGTGCTCCCTGCACTGGGACCTCCAGAGCAGACCTCTGCAGCCTCCAGAGCAGCCTTTTGGCCCTGCCTTCAAGGTGCCTGGCAGTGCCCCAGGGACGCTTCAAACCTCTGCTGACAGTGTTGCTTTCAGAGCTGCTGGGAGGGGAGGCACAAGGACCCCAAGACCAGACTGCAGCTCAGGTGGGACCACGGGCACACTGCTGCTGCTGCCCTGACCCAGAGCACCTCTGCTGACCCGGGACAGCCGGGCATTTGCAGCCTGGCCACTGGCTGCAAACTGTCTGCAGCCTCACAGTCAGTCTGCTCTGGAGAGCTCTGCAGTCCCAGACAACAACCAGGAGAAGTTCTTACCATCCTCATTCTCATCCAAGGGTGGTGACCTGCTGGAGCTGCTTGCCCCCATGGTGTGCTCAGCCCAGGCTCAGCACTCTCCACTCCTCTGGTTCTGCTCCCACACTCTGGTGCAGAGCTGCTGTGGTCAGTCCTGCTGGCCCTTGGCACTGTCCTGCTGACACATCCTGCAGAACACAGGAAGCAAAAGTTCATCATCACTCAGGACAAAGAAACATTTACAGCTTGCCAATGTCTCCCTGGAGGTTTGGTGCTCTGAGGACAAGACTGACTGCCAGGGAAAAGCACACTGTAGTGCAGCTCACTGGAGAAAGCAGGAACACAGAACCTTGGCACTCAGATCAGGACTGCTGCCTGCTACAGCAAGGGCAGGAACAGACCAGCAGGCCCAAAGGTCCAAGGATCTGGCTCATGTTTGCTGTATCATCCAGAATGTATTTTGTAGCTTCAGGGGTGACTAACTGAAGTGAGGCCAATATCCAAAATAAATGGGCATACCGACTAGGCTAGATAAAACCAAAAGGCACTTTTGACCACTGAGGTCATGTGGAAGGGTAAAAGCTATGGAAGAAGAAATTCAAAGTGTAAAATTTTGATTTAAGCAGTTACACAAGTCTTTCATTTGGGAAAAAAATCCCACCATTCTGGTATTTTTAATTAAAAGATTCCATGTAAAATCAAGGTATAGTTTCCACTCAGGTTCTTCAGAATTTTTTTTTTGAAATGAACTATGAACAAAACAGCAAACCTGATTTCTGGCTTGGTGCTGGCTGCAATGACTGGCTTTCCTCTCCCATTGCAAAGGGACAGGTCTGTTCATTAGCAGGGAGCACAGGAATTTTCCAATCTCTCCTGACACACATGGGAACACAGAAGTGTAGAACTCCGTAGAGTGTGCTGACACTTGAGAGAACCTGAACACTCTCTGTAAGGTACAGCAGCCACTATATTTTTTAAGCATTCACATGCAAAGCACCTTTATGTGCTTGTTTTTGATACTGACATCCCTGTGACATAAACTTTATTCCTCGTTGGAAGTACAAAGCCCTAAAAGAACAAAATGAGGGAGTAACAGTGCAGCAAGATCTGGACTGGGTCCAGCCCAGAGCGTTCTCCAGGGCATCTGTTCACTGAACATTTGCTCAGATCTACACTTTGGAAATGCCTACTAACTAACTTCACTTCTTTACTTTAAATTAACAAAATCATGGTACTTAAGCAGAAAAGGGAGGAATCATAAGAAAGATGTTGGAGAAAAGAGAATTACTGGCAACTGGGTCTGTCATGGGATACTATGAGTTACCCCACCAGCACATCCAGCTCCTTCTCTCCAGCTAACCAAAACAAAATCTTAATTTCCATCTCAGAACTGAAACAAGATCAGGCAATAAAACAAATGAAGCAGCAAATGTTTACGATTCCCAACAGTGCTTCTGAAAGGAACAGATCAAACCTTCAGTCTCAAACAGAGCCACAGCAGTAAATCTTTTTGAGCCCCAAAACTTACTCTTCAGAGTAAAAACAGACCCTCAGATGCAACAGCCATAAATCAGGTTCCCATATCACAGGTTCCCAAGGAAACTTCCTTGCACAGCAGTTCGGACCCAAGTTTGTTTTTGAATATACATCAGTACATACAAGCTCTGAGGAAGGAGTGGAGATATTTCTTGAAGTTAAGCTAGCCTGAGCAATAATTACAAAGATTTTCACCTTTACGAAGCGTAGCCGGGGTATGGAAATGATAAATCTTTTACTGTTTCACGCTGCAAAGTCACAAAATTA
This sequence comes from Nicator chloris, assembly GCA_013400495.1. Taxonomy (NCBI): domain Eukaryota; kingdom Metazoa; phylum Chordata; class Aves; order Passeriformes; family Pycnonotidae; genus Nicator; species Nicator chloris. Next base: position 230,810 of record WAAE01010455.1, read on the forward strand.
TTAAAATCATTACTTTTCCTCAGGCCAAATTCACTGGTGCTTCCCCGCTGACACCGTGCTCAGTCGGAGCGCGGTTCCATCAGCAGTGTGGCAGCAGCTCCGCTCCGCAGCGCTCCCGGGGGCTCGGCAGGCACAGCGGGAATTTTACAGGCGTGAAGGCGGCTGCGGGGCCATCCCGGCTGCCAGCCCCGGAGCCCGCGGCACGCCCGCACACGGCCGAGCACGCCTTAGCCCCGAGAGACGAAGGTAAAGCCAAAGCAAACGGAGGAATGCAGCTCTCTGCGCTCGGAGGGGGCTGAGGGGGGGCCGGAGGCTCCGCCAGGCTGGGCAGCGGTCGCACCCCTGGTGGGGACCGCCGAAACCCTGGAAGGGGACGGCTATCGCCGGGGGTTCACAAGTTCTCTCACCACCTCCGCACTGCCCGAGAGCTGCTGGGCCGAGGAGCTGGCACTGGGCGGTGACACAGCCCGGAGGGACATCACCCTGCGCTTCGGTCCCGGAGGAACCGGCGGTGACCCCGAACTCGCCCGCAGCCAAAACGCCGCTCGGGAAGGACGAGGGCAGGCGCCCGGAGTTCCACCATCGCTGCACGGGGCGTCTCCTACGGAGCTGCGGGTGTCTTGTGCGGCTCTCCTGGCCGCAGCCGGGTCCCCGGCAGCGCGACCCCAGCCCGGGCACGCCGCGGGCAGCGGCGGAGCCGCCGCCAGCAGTGAGAGACCTCCCCCCTCGCCCCCCGCGCACCCCCGCCGCGGGGACAGCGGAGCGGACCCATCCCCGGGAGCGGAACCGGGGACGCGCCACCTGCGGGGGGACAGCGGCCGGGCCGGCGGAGCCCGGGAGCCGGAGCAGCCCCGCCCGCGGGGTTGGCCGGGCCCCGGTGGCGGCGGGAGGAGCCTGCGGCACCGGAGCGACACCGGAGCGGCCCTGGCGCGGGGCCGCGCCTCGGCCGCGCCGCCGGGAAGGTGGCCGTGTCCCCGCCCTGCGGCGACGAACGACAGTCCCTCTGATGACCCCCCCGCCCCAGCCCCTGTGCCGCCCCTCGCTGCGCCGTTATCCTTGTCTTCTACGAGCCCCGTGCCCTGTGTTGTTCTGGGCAGGGGATGCGGGTCTGCCTTCCGTGCCCGCTGATACAGCCCCGCTCCCCCGCCCGCCTCGGGGCCGTCTCACACAGAGCCTCGGTCACTCTGATCTTGGGAAGGCCGGGGTCACGCTGCCTCCCCTGCCCGTTCGCATTCCCTCTGAAAGGATCCCATAAGAAGACAGACAGCACATTTCCCATCCCATTGTCCATCCTCTTCGGACACTGGCTTTTCTCCTCTCATTCCTGAGTGTCAGGAGCAGGCTCAGACTCCCACTGCTCTAAGGAAGAGGAGTCCTTGCCCCGGGGCAGACAGAAGTCAGAGCAGTTACCCAATTTTAGCCATATTCATGTATTAGGGAAGAACCAATAAGCTGAAACACAGCTGGGGCTCCCCTAAACTATCGAAACCAATTCAGATCGTCTGAAAAATACACGCCTGGATTGCAGAGGGAGGAAGAGGCTGGATTTCTCCAGACCTGAGCTGGGCCAAGGGACATCTGTCCACAGCACCCAGCTCTGAGGTGAGGACAGGTTCAAGGGCTCTGGGGCAGCTGAGCTCCACCACCGAGCTCCTGTCCTGGGACACGACCCCACAGCAAGGATGGGATCCAGCAGTTACCACACAGGCATCCAGTAACAAAGTGGTTTAAAGCAAACCATCTGTGGTGGGTAGGACAAGGTGTTCGTGCTGCAGGGAATTGTTAGTGATTTATCTACAGCTCCAGCATCAGGAGATGCCCAAGATTCCCTTCTCAGTCCAAGACCAAACTCTACCTTTCAGAGGATCCACCTGTCGTCTTCTGCATGTCCAAAACAGCTTTTCCTGAATAGACTCAAATTTGCTGGATTGAGAATCCATTCTATTTGACTTTTCACATGAGTGATTTACATGAAGCTTGAAAATTTTTACCTTAAATAATTAGAATTCTTTTCTAAACATTATTCTTCAGCTTTTATTTCCACGTAAGCTATAATCCAGGACAAACCCAGTGAAATTACCAGAATCAGTATAGTGGAAATATTACAAAAGTAGTAGTCCAGAGTTGTTCTCTGCAGAGTGGGTCATCTGAAGAGTTTCAGGATCTTGTATGTTGGCAGAAACGAAATATTAACGCCTAATTACTGAGTAGGCCAAAGAAACAGCAAACAGGAGGACAGAAGGCAGCTCTTCTGCAACAGCTCCTGTGAAAGAGCCAACTCTGTTCCCCACTGGGCAATGGGAAAACACCATTCTGCTTGCTGCAGCAGAGGGATTAATTTTCCACAGGAAACAGAGAGCCTTGTGTCCCAGAGCCGGAGCTTTGGTCTGCAATAAAAAGAGGGCACACTTAGGAAAAAAAATAATAAAATATTTCCTCCAGTTTTCTCAAGAAATTGAGCTTTTCTGCATGTCAGCTCAGAAACAGGAGACATGTCCCAAGCTGGGGAATTTTTTCACTGGTACTAGAAGAGGAAACTCAGGGCAGTGAAGTGGGCTAAGTTACCTGTCATGTGCAACAGCCACCGCCAGCTTTCCTGGCTTGAGAAACGGGAGTGCTGTGGTGGATCTCTGCTGCCTTCTAATGGAGAGGAGGCACCGCTTCTCCCTCTCCTCCAAGACGCTCCTGCCACCGGCCCATGCACTCCTCCAGCACATAAACCCCACCTCTCCCCCTGGTCTGCAAAGGTCAGAGGGGCCAAAGCCTCTAATTGCTGCCACTGAATTAAAAAATATTTTTCAAAAGTTTTATTCACTTTTACAATTTTAACTATTCAGCTAACTGTACTTTTGGTTCAACTATCAAACTAATTTTTATCAATGGCTTACAAAAACAGAGAAGTCTGGCTATACTTACTCTGTATTTTCTGGAACCACAGGTCTTTAAAGAAGTGAAATTATACTGAGCAGCCATAACTCAGCTGTAACCTTCCAGCAAACTTTAACATTATCCTATGCCTGTAACGTGTCAGATTTCAATACCCAGTGCTGTCATCTCCTGTGATTAAAGTGGGCTCACAGTCACACACTGCCCACAGCTCCTCCTGACAGAGAATGGTCTCGTGTGCCTGGCAGGTGGCTGCCAGTCCCAAAGGCAGGTACTGATACACATATTTAATCGAGGTCAAAACCCACTGCAGGCTGTGCGGAGGTGTGGACAACCAGGTCTCCCCTCCTGTAGCAGGGGCTCTCCCATGATCAGGGATCAAGTGTTTCCTGGATGGGCAAATCTGTCCCTGGTGCCTTATCCCATTCCCAGATTCCCTGGCCCCTGACACAGCAGATGATGGCACCTGCACCCACTCTGAATTTTGCTGTGAGGTGGCTGCTTCTGAAAATACCTTGGACATCCTTTTCATAATGCAAACCACAGTGTCCCAGAACCTGCATTTTTAAGCACACCAATCCCAGCAAGATTTCTGCAGAATCTGAGCTCCAGTTCCCAGAACACACTGAGGAATGTCTTTTCCTGGCTGCGGGATGTGAAGCACCAGGATTCCTCAGCTAGGGGTCACTAGAAGTTAAGGCAGGACAGGACTTCAGACTCTAAAGTGACTCCAGAGGGAAGACATGCTCTACAGAGAGACTGTTGGACAAAAGCTTTGATATATTAATGTTGGCATTAAGTGCAGCTTCGTATTCCTTCTCCAATGCTGTTCCTGGTAAGGGAATCCATGGCAGTGCAGAGTCCTTGTCCTGGTCTCTAGAACATATGGTCAGAGGATGCCCTCCACATTCCCTCCAGTACCAAGGGGTTTCCCTTCACTGCAGCCTTCCTTTCAAACTGACTTATGCTTCACACATTCCCTTCTTCCAGCTCTACTTCCACCTGGAATAAGGAGAGTCTCTTTTCTGGCATGGATAGACACAAAAGGAAATCCACCTCACTTCACTTATGTGTTTTCCTTCTTTTGCCACGATGAAAACCACCTAATATCCATTGCTTTAATTTTTAAAAACCCTTTCCATAATCTTTACATTGCAAAAAACAATTAGGGAGAAATATAATATAATTTATAAATAAACCATAATATGGAAACGAAGTTAAGTTTTAAGTGAGTTTCTACAGAAACAAACGCTTTATGCATAGCTTTGTGCAAACATTCTGTCAACAGTGAGTGTGACAGCTCTCCTCCAGCAAGTTGGGTTGTTAACAGTGACTAACAACTCCTCTGTGTGTCTGTTTTCACTGCAGTGAAATGGAACTCATTCGTTAACACTGGTTCGTGGTCACACGAGGTGCCAGCAGGCGGCTGGGGTGTAAAGGAGTTCCTCCCTCTCCTTTTCACTAGTACGTGTCGTCATCTCTCCCACTGGGACAGGATCCCTGTGTACATCATCCAGCCCCATCAGCATTCCAGGCCTGTCCTGTGCACCTCAGACAGATGCTCTTCCCCAGCATTTGGACTTGTTCAGTCCCAGGGCTGGACGCAGTACAGATAAAACTAATCAATATCCATGTGCAGCTTTTCCTCAGGCATATTTAATTTTTTAAAAGAGTTCTTCAAACTCTTAGAATGAAAAGGCTTTGAGTTTGCATGTTGGCAAGAGAGAGACCAAGCTTGCAGGCAAAATTTTCCTATACATCAATATCATAGACATGTATTTAATTAGTGAACTTCCATCCCTAAAGCAAGAACTAGTGTGCTAAGAGAAAGAACTCCAAAAATTACAGGTGAGGTCTGCACGGTCCAGAGAGAAATTTCACAAATTAAGTGAAGCAATAAACTTTAAAAACCTCAACAACTTTCTTTAAATCACCCATCTCCAACATATGAAAGGAGGGCTCAGTTACTGCAGGCTTTTCCCCAGCCTGGTGTCTGCAACAGTGCAGTGTTCCTGCTCTGGAAGTCACGGGGTACCAAGGCTAAGAAACCCTGTCTGCTACTGCCAGCACTTGCAGTGCAAGGCAGAAATAAACCACCCCTGGTGGCAGTGTGAGAACCACGGTGCTGAGGACAGGAACAAATCCTGTCAGGGGCTGTTGGGAAAAAAATACATTGAACAGCAATGTTTATGAGAGTAAAGATCTGGGATACAACCCTGCAAACTGCCCAGGTGTCAGACTCACTGTCACTTTTATCAAAGCTTCTGCCCAAGCTGCAGGAAGCACCACAGAGCCTCTGGAAAATGGCCATCTCCCCATTGCCTAGATGCAGCATTTAATCCTCACCCTCCCCATTTCTTGCCCTTCAAGCTCCATCTTTCCCCTGTATTTGGCTTGAATAATCCCATAAAGCTCACTATTGACTTTGTACCTATTATGTATTCCAGATGAGTACATTACTTTTGATAGATACCTGTATTAAAATACAAAAACCTAATAAAATCTGACAGAAATCTCACAAAGACATCCAGTCAGGCTCCAGCATAGCCCAAATAGCTTGGTCATATCCCTGACTGGACATTATCTCCCAACCCCGTGTTTTCCTTTTCTTTTGTAGAGAAGTGACAAGTCTGGGTGTCCACGGCATCACCCCGGACTGAGCCCAGTATCACAGCTGCCCACTGTGAAATACCTACATTTTCTGCTACACATTTCACCTGTGTGTAAAACAGGTGAGATGAAATTGACTGTTCCTCCTGGCTCCATTTTCCTGCTTTCTTCATGCCCCGAAATTCTTCAAGATAAAATGTGTGCTAGGATGAAAGGAAGCAAGTTGTCCTTTGAGGCACTGGGTTTTTTGTGGAACAGTGAAAACTGTGTTACAGAAAGGGAAATTCTGCTGAGCTGTCAAGAAAACAAGGAGCATTGGTAGATGAAATCCTAATTTCTCTCAGAGAGTCTTAACACAGTATTGCTGCAGCAGCAAACACAGTTGAAAGCACTACAGCTTAATAATATGGCTTTCAACAGAAATCTCTGTAATAATCTTTTAAAGCAGCTATAAAGCACTTGTGACTGCAGGCAGATTTTGAGGAAAGTGTTAAAATGTATTGTAAAGCAGCTCCATGCTGCTTGGGCTCATTGCCAAGCAGTTCACAAGAACACTGACCACAAATATGAAAAATAATTTCTTGTGGCAGCAGGAGCAGTTCTTTTTTCCTGTTTCACTCCCTCTTTAACCGTGCTGGAAATGACTGGGAGCATTAGTATTCTGATGGAGGGAGGCTGTGACAAGGACCATGACTACAGGGCCTCCTGACCTCTGTGCTGCTGCCAGTGGTGTGGAGGGGCCTGACCGCGACGGCTCCGCTCCCCGGGCGCGGCCGTGGCACCGGCACAACAGACGGGTGATTCATCCGGCAGGCACGATGCTCTGGGCTCTGCGGCGCTAGCTCTGCACTTGGCACGGAACTATGACACCAGGTGAGCAGAGATTTATTTCATGCAGAGATTGCACCTTGTGTGTGCCTGTGTGTGCGTGTATGTCCATTTGAAAAAGGACGAGCTCTGTACCAATGTGACTGTATCTTCTTTCTGAATGTCCTGGCAGGATTTGGAAGCCTCATGCAGGATGTGCTGTGGTGCTTCAGTCAAGTAAAAGGAACTATAGACACTGGGGTGACAGAATGTAAGTTTATTTTTCCTTTTGTTGCTGTGACCAAGAATAACTTGTCACACACACCTTGCCCAGCTGGGGTGCAGGTAGGTCATTTGTGAGCTGTTGGCAGCTGCTGGTGCAGAGCTAAGCTACGTGCCTTGGTTCCTGCCCTTGTTGTGTACTGAAAGAGATGGGCCTCTTCAATTAGCTATTGATCCAACAATTCATTTGAAGGCATTATAACTTAATCGTACCAATAGCCTTTGAAATAGATTTTCTTTTGGTTTTCAGCTGTTATTTACAGAGTTTTTCAGGGAATTATGAGACAGCTTCTGCCACTACAACCTTTACTGGAATCAATTCTGGAACTGAGATGGGCTATTAGACACACTTCTTCTATTTTGTTGTGCTCCCTGAAGTGTGATGACTTCTTCAAAAGCACAGTCTTGTGAAACTAAGAGGACTGAGTCAGCCCAGACCTCTGAGAGCAAAGCTGTGACTTCTGGTGGGAATGCAGCTCTGCCTGGAGCACTGTCACTGTCCTGCTTCAGTGGCAGTTCTGATATACTGCTTTTGCAGAAGAGGGTTTCAGTCTGTAATCTCTAGAGACTCTACAGTGGGGCACAACACTCAGAATATCTAACTATTTATTAAATCTCTAGAGAAAAATACCACCATAGTAATTAAAGCCAAAATTTTTGGCTTTTTGAGGTTTTTTGTGGCTGTTTTTGTTGTTGGTTTTTGTTTTTGTTTTGTTCTGTTGTTTTTTTTCAAAATTATTTACAAGTGTTTTGAGCTTTTACTGTAGAATCTGCAGATCATTGCAACTGGTCAGGAGTACTTGCTTGCTACTTTAGGATTAATGAAATGTTAGGTTGCCTCTCTTGTTCTCTATTCTTTTCTTAATGTAACCATTTATCAGCTGAGGGCTATAAGCTGCTTTTTTTTTACCACTGGAGACTTAGTGGATGAATCCAGAGGCATGATGGCAGGAAAGGAGTCCTGTGATTTTTCCTGGGATAATCTGGACTCACAGAACAGTAAAGGCTGATGAATAATACATAAAAGCTGTATTTTACTGCATACAGTAATGAAAGGTGATGCCATTATATACAAGTAATGCAAAGGTGACAGCATTGGTGCACTCAGCCTGCACAGGCACAAACAGCATGAGGAAGACTGAGGTGACTGAGGAAGAAGCTCACATGAGGGGTGCATGTGGGATGGGCTTTGGTTCTTGTGCTGGCTGTGTTGGTAGGTGAGTGCACATGTGTATAGGTACTAGTGTGTGTACATACACATGAAATAAGTCATAAATGTGCCATTACTGATGCCTCACCTTTATCAGAAGTTTATCCATAACTTGTTACTGTTATGCTAGTCTTTGCAGCACATTTTTGACCTTCAGAACTCTTGGTAACATCTGAGCATCCTGAACTTGCACAATGTGATTTCTTTAGTGATTAGGAAGCATGCAGTTGTGTATGGTCAGGGGAGAAGAGATATTACAATTATAACAATGCTCTGCATCTTTGAATGTAGTCGAGCCTACCTCCTTCCGCAGAATGGACTGTCATTCTGGCTTTCAAATGATACTTCAAATGTTGCCAACAATAATTCTGCATTAATTTTGTGATAACTGTGTGCTCTAATCCACACAGAAGCCACACAGACAGATCTACATAAACCACCTCATTTTGTTCTTTCCTTGTTCGTTGCTTTAACTTGGAGAATGGTGTCACAGTCCGTGGTACTTGTCCCGATGAAACCAGGGGTGTAATGGATCCTTTAACTAAAGCAACTGTGGGGATGAATGACTCCCTTGTGCGTAGATGGGAGGCCTGAGACATCTTTCAGCTGCTCAAACACTGATTTCAGTGTTAAATGTGAAGTACATGATGTTGCTGACTGCCACTGTCATATCACAATTGAACTACAGTGCTTTGAACTACATTTCAGTACTGCCAAAGGAAAGAGGTTTTAGAGATCTTGCCGTATTCTGATACAGCGATTATGAGGAGTCTACGGTAGAAAAAGGATTAGCGCGAGCGTCAGAGGTGCCGCCTCCCGGAGGCTGGTGCGGTGCGGGGCTGGCCCGCTCGGCTCGGGCGTGCGGCAATGTCGGGACACGCGTCCGTCCCTTGGCCCCGCCGGTCCCGGGATGCGCTCCCGGTGCGATGCGCCCTGCGCGGCCCCGCCGGCGGCTCCCGGTGGCCGGGGGGGACTGCGGTGGAGCGGGGCGGGCTNAGCTCGGTCCGGCGCAGAAGATGAAATGCTTCTCGCGGTACTTCCCGTACCTGCTCCGGCCGCACGGCGCACTCCGCTCCGCCGGCTGCCACGCGGAAGGTACGCGGGGCGCGGGGCCGCGGGCGGGGCAGCGGCGGGCGCGGCGGTGCCTCCCTCGCACCGGCCCGGCCGCCGGGGAACGCCGAGCCGCGGGGCCGGTGCTGCACGGCTCCGGCTGTGTGTGGTTTGTAGATGTGACCTTAAATGCATCCGGATATTCCCGAGGAAATGGAACAATCCTGCCGAGCTCTGCCCGCCTCCGGTCACCCGACCTCTCTCCCGCCGTCAGCAAAGCGTATTTCCAGGTCTTGGCGAAACAGCTCTGCAGCAGTTTGGCAAAAAGGAAATGTTCTCAGCAGTGTTTCAATTCAAGTTTACATTTCCAGGGTAGGAATGCAAAGTAACGGGGCTGTGTCTGCCGAGACTTCCCCGGGACTCTCGCAGCGGAGAGCCCATTCCTGCGGATTCATCCCCGTGTGACGCGGTGTGAGAGCTGTCGGACGCGTCTACGGCTCATCCGCAGGCACCAAACAGCTCCGCGCGATTTACATTCCCGGCACTGCTGCTCCCCGTGTGCAACCACAGCGGTTTTCCTCATTTGCTCTAAACAAAATCAGTTAATGAGGAAAACCATCACCCTGTCACCCAGTTTTTTGCAGACCCATCAGTCTGTGTACACGATTGAATTGCCAACCTGACCTAAGAGGAAAATCCAGGCGAATGCTGGAGGGATGTTTGGTTGCTGAGGCTGTGGAGTGGAAGGGGCAAGCAAGGAGCACTTGGCAGCAGATGATCACACCCCAGGCTAAGATATTACAGCTACTCGGGTTGCTGTAGTTCAATCCAAGCAGACAACATAGACTTTTTGTTGTTGTTGTTTTAAAGTTTCTCCGAAGTTGTAAGCAGATCAAATTATCCAAATAGAAATCTGACTCTGAAGTTCTTTGAGAATTTTCCTGAAGATTTCTTTTGCTTTCATGTTCACTTTGTCCAAAGGTAAAGTTCCTTAAGATATCCTGAACAAGTCACTTCTGGATTATTTTATGGGAACAAGTAGCTCCTGGAGAAGCACATCTGTGTGCTGTTTTAACGGAGGTCATATGACAGGACTGAGGGGGGAAAAAAAAAGATTTAAAGAAAAAATGTCACACTGGTGTGCTACTCTTTCTTCTCCATGACAAACCATATAGAAAGAATGAAATTTGAACAGCACTCTTTCTTAGACCATGATTAGATGCATATGACAAATTTGGGGTAAAACTGAGGTCTGGACAGTTTAAAGGACCCTGTTCCACCCTAACTCATTAGCAAAACCAAAAAGAGAACTCAGGTAAGAGCTGCCTCCTGCCTGGAAAGGCAGTTTAATAAATAGCTTTAAAAAAACCCCAGTGGGGTAAATATTATGTATTTGGCAATGAATGTTTCTTTCAAGGCCTCTGAAGAACAGCTGGCACCACGCTGAGGCTCTGCCTGGGCTGCAGCTGCCGAGACACAGGGCAGGGACTGTCTGCAGCGAGGGTGAGCACTGGCCCGTGGTGCAGCCTCCCTCCACCCTGCCGCTGGGGACACAGAGTCCTTGTCCTTGACCTGCAGCACCCCCGAGAGAGGGCACAGCCTCCAGAGCTGTCCCAAGGGGTGCCAGGATGAGTGGTAGCTGTTGGCTCGGTGCCGGCGTAGTGCCCACTGCCACGGCTGGCCACTGCCACGGCCCAGCCGTGAGCCCGCGGCAAGCTCGGCTGGCAGAGGGAGCTTGGCTGGCAGAGGGGAGCTCTCCTCCCACCTGCAGTCCAGAGCTGTCCTGCAGCAGTTGAAACAGAAAGGGAATTTACATTTGATCTTCAGAAATTACATGAACTTCCAAATTACACACTGAATGTCAAGAGAGCAGCACAGGTGAATTCTGATCCCTGATGCTTGATAAGTCACAGCGTCTCCTCCATCATCTTTTGAGTAGCTCCTGTGTCTTTTCCTGTTTGAAAGTTATGATAATTTCCAGAATATTTGTACAATAGTACCCTGGCTCACAAATGCTCCAAAGAGTGGAGCAATGCCTGTGTTTCAGTAGCCCTGAGTTAACTCTCTGTTTATCTGAAGCTTTTTACAATTTTCTGGTTTTCCACATCTCTCAGTTTGTATCTAGGCTATGAACCAGCATTTTAGGAGGTTCCAGTGGAGGTGACATGATGGCTGGGATGTTCAGTCGTTTATGTTAGAGCTGATACTAAAGCTTAGCTCAAAGGTGCCCTTAAGCTAGACAGTTAGCTTTGTAGGGGTCTTTAAGATGAAAGCTCAGCCAGAGGCACCTTAAAACTAAGCTCTTCACCTTAGGGACACCTCTAGGCTAAGCTTTTGGCCTTTGAAATATTTTTGAGTGATGCATGTAAAAAGTAATAACTACTTGCTCATACACTCCAGACAGCAGATTCCTCCATGGGTAACCACGGAAAGTGTGGTCAGGTTTTAGTGGGATCAGTGGGCCAGGCCAATTAACATGAAGGAAGGTCCGCTTGGGAACTGTTTAAAATGTGCCTTCAAGCTCCTGATCCCTGGTGCCAGCTTGGAGGTGGGATGGAGCCATGAAGGGAGCAGCGGGCTGGGGGCTGACAGGCTCTCGGCTGCCTCAGTCCTGTCACAGAGCAAACCTCTGTCCATATCCCTCACAAAAAATCGTTTGCCTGGAGTGAACCTAAACAGTCAATTTTCTGGTTTGGAGACTTTGCCTTTGTTTTTATGATAGCTGTTACACTTACCACCAGCTTGTCAATTTTGTTCTTGCTGTGTTGACCAAAAATGGGTTTATTTTCCTGGTGAGTCATGCCAGTGGTTCCAACCCGAGTTAATCAGGTACCAGCAGCTGCGAGCTTCATGGAAGTCCTTATGACTCTGGAGGAAAACTCACAGAAATTAAGTTTGCAGCAGTCCTAATTCAAGTTGGAGTCTTGAAAGTTTTGATTAAATGCAGTTGAAAGGGTGGTTCTTAATCAGCTCTGCCAGGAGGGGGTCACGAGAGTTGCTTTGCTTAAGTAAATCCTTCAGAGCGCTGTGTGTGGTCTGTGCTGAAGCTCTGTCTCCAGGCCTTGAAGCTGCAGATTTTATCTTTAAAAAACAAATGAGATATTACTTGTTCACAGGAGCCAAACTTCACCTGTGGAGAGATGTCTCTGCGGGACACAGCAGGGACTCAAAGTTCTGCTCAAAGATACACCTGGAACAACGCGCTTCTGGCCCCGCCCCGCCGGCCCCGCCCCGCCGTGGGTGCGCTCCCGCCGGCTGCCGGGCGGGGGCGGTCCCGGTTCCGCTGGCGGTCCCGGCGCCATCGGAGGTCCCGGTTCCGTCGGCGGTCGCGGTTCCGCTGGCGGTCCCGGCGGTGCCGGTGAGCGCCCCGGCGCTGCGGGGGCACCGAGAGCCTCGGCGGGCGGGGTCCCACGGGCAGGGCTCCCCCACGGCCGGAGGCGGCAGCGGCGCGTCCCGGCGCACGCCGGCTGCTGGGAGCACCGGCCGCTCCGGCTCCGTCCTTTGGCCTCTCCCCGCGGGCCTGACCCCTCCGGATCTGACATCGCCGCGGGGATGCTCGGAGCGGCCGAGCCCCCACCGGGTGACCCGCGAGACGAGCGCTCGTCTTTAATGACACAAAATGTCGCTGAGGGATTTTGTTATCAAAAATACTTTTCGTTGTGAACGCTCCATCCTGGCGTTGGAGGATTTTGAAAATTACTTTTCTTCTCCCTCAGTCTATGCCGGGATGCTGCTCCCCACACCTCTCCCTCTGATCCCATTCCTGTGATCTTCGGCCTTTACAGGCTTCCCGGAGCTCAGATTTCCTGCAATTTCCCATGTCGAACGGCTCCAACAAAAGCATAAGCCGAATAATATGCACATTTCCAAGATATCTCTGGAGATATTTCCAGTCTGTCACTGTATTTTCCTCACTACAGATGGGTTCAGCTGTAGCTTCCCAGCGTTCCCCTGTTGTCTATATTTAGTCAGTGCTTAAATCAGCACAAAGGTGCCTTCTGTCATCCCTCCCACTCGGAAGGGACCTGATAGAGGTTGCAGGGAAATGCTTCAGAGTGAGAGGGAAGAGCAGGTGGTGGGGGCTGAGCTTCAGAGCAGATCTCGGGCTGCGGCTGCCTTTAAATGGAGTTATTTTAATGCACTCGTGGGGAAGGCAGGATGGTGAATGGGGTGTGGCCACGATGACCTACCAATAAGAAGAAACGGAAATTGTCTCTGTTGTCCCTGACACAGGTAGCTTTGTATATCGGTGGAATTACTGAAATTCTCCTGCCCAGGGCCAGAGCCAAGGGTGCCCATTTTCCCCAGCACCACAGGCTGCATTTGACACAGCCACAGGTGTCTCTGATCAGGCCCAGAGAGGTGTTCAGCTGCTGTACTGGCTCGGTAGAGCAGATGGGAAACACCCAGCGACAGCCTGCAGCCCCTTGGGCTTTGGGTGCCATCTCTACCAAGTCCACCCAGGAATGTCACAGGTCACCACATGAAGAGTCACAGGGCCACACATGGGACTCAATTAAAACATTAGAAAAACGTGATAGTTTGAAATTTAACCTTTTTCTTCTTTGAGGGCAGCTCTGCAAAACAAGATCACCAAAAAGGTCTCTGAAATTCCTTAAATATGTTGTTGTGGTGGAGCTGTGCAGGTGTACATGAGATGCTGCTCTTACTGTGAACTCCTTGTGTTACACCAGTCACACGACAAACCATGTTTGATACTACACTCTAAATAATTTTCTGACATGGATTATAAAGGAAAACCAGACTGTCAGAGGCTGATTTGGCTATATTTGGGAACTAAACACTCTCTCAGCTTTGTAAAGCCATATGGTGGATTTATTCACAATCAGCAGTTCCTTTCAAATGCAAGTTCATGTCATTTAATAATACATTTTCCAGTATACAGCTCAGCACTCTGTTTCTCTGTTTCCTCTTCCAGCGTGTGATCGGGGAGCGGTCAGCTGGCTGCAGCCACGGGCCCCCTCTTGTCTCAGCAATGCACATTCAGCAGTTTAATTAAGCACTTACGTTAGTGAGTTCTTACCAGCTCCTGTGGACTTCATCAGCAGTTTTTGTCCCTGCTCGTTTCCAGTGCTGCTGGCTGCTATTTTCCTTGCTGTGCAGTGTCGCACAACAGTGCAACTTTTGGCTTGGTTTCTTGTGGAAATAGAGCTGTAAGGCCGTGCATGGGGTGTGTCTGAGCGGCCGGCAGAGCCGCTCCTCCACTGCTGCAGACACTTGCTTGGCCAGCTGCAGCGCTGGCCTTGGGGGTCTCAGAGGCACCAGCTCCATGGGAACGTGGACAGGGCGACATCCTCCTTGCGTTCTTTGGGGTGGGGGGCGGTCGCATCCCGGGGGAGGGGGCTCTGTGTCCAGAGCCAGTGCCAGAGATGCTGGGCACCAGGCCCCCGGTGCTGCCAAGCAGGGTCAGCATGCAGGCAGGTGTGCTCAGCACCTGGCCAGGGCACAGCCAGTCCCCATCATGGCTCCGTGGGTTTAGCAGAGAGCATGAGAGCTTGTGTAGCTGTGAGCAGGGGGGTGCACTGCTGCTCCTCATGGTGGGGCAGCCTGTGTCCCCAGGACGGGGCCCTGGGGGGACTTCAAGAGGGCTACCAGCCTGAAGATCTGGAGCTTTGCAGCTCCTGGGAGGAGAAAGTCAAGAGTTGCTGAGAGGTGCTCATTTTCACAAGATGAAGGATGGCAGTGACAATTCCTGGTGCACGAGCAGGTCCTGGCCTGAGGACACCTGGTGCAGAGCAAGAAGGAGGGCTTGGCCCCGTGTGGGGTGAGCGGGGGTTGCCCAGGGCTGTTGTGTGCCCCCACGGGTGTCCTGTGCCTTCTCTGAAGGCAAACAGTTCCCCATGGGAACTGTGGGGTCCTGTGGGTTCTGAGGGTTCTGTGCCCTGACTGCGAGCACATGCACAGCTGCACAGCAAAGGCATCGTCTGCAGAATTACAGTCCCCTGCTGCTTGGGCTGCCCTGAAATTTTCTTGTCCTTTTTGTGCCGGCTTTGTAATTTCTCAAGGGTAGTTGTCCTTGAGACGAAAGATATTGCAGGTTTGCTGTGCTTGATGTCACTCCTCGTGTTGTTGAAACTTAAAAGCCATAAAATTCACACTGATGAATTTTCACGTGTGAGTCTGCAAAGGCCATGGAGAATGTTTTTGATGAACTGTCATGCCCATATTTTTCTGACACACGTTTTTGGAGGGCAGGAGTGAGGGGAACCTTGCTGTTAGATCTTTGGCATTCTGTTCCCATAAATATGGGTCTCAGGAAAATGAAGCACCAGAGCCTCTTTGTCAAAGCCCATTGTCAAAAGATGTGTATGATGGTGGTGGATAGGTCTAAAATAGACTCTGCAGTCAGCAGGATGAAAAGTGACTCTTGTAGGTTACGGCAGGTTGGAGTGGAAGGGCTGAGTGAGCTCAGTGTGGGAAGTGCTGGGGATGAGCTGGGGAACGAAGAATTGCCAGGGGAATGCCTGTGGTTGGTGTGGGAGAGCAGGGTGCTCAGTCTTCTGTCCAGGACATCCTTTTGTGGCAGTGCTGTGTGTGTTGCTGCCCAGTGGCAGAGGGAGTTGCTAATACGCGTGACCTCATGAGAAATACACTGTTCAGCTGCCTCTTTGTAACGAGCACAAGTACTTGTTCTATGCCAGCAATCAAGGTAAGACTGCTACAGGCTGGCATGTAGATGGTGTGAAGGATGGGTGTGCACCATTCCATGGGTGTCCACAGAACACACAGATGGATTGACAGTGTTCATGCTAATTAATCAATTGCTCTCCATGCACGGATGTTTGTCCCTTAAAACGTTCAGAAATCACTCACAAACATAACAGGAATTGAATCAGTTTTGTTTATTCAATTGGATTAAAGTAGCCGTATTCCCATGTTTATGAGGGCCATTGGATTTAATGTTACTTTGCATATTGTTCCACTCTCATCTTTGGGGGAGTAGTTGTCTGTTTTAGGAAGTAATTTTTGTTAAAGGACAATAAAATCTTAATGATCACATCATCAAATTTCAATGTAGACTTCTATGCCTAATGTCATACTGACCTCATTGCTGATGTTGTTATATGTAATTCAGGAAAAAGCCTTGGGAAAGGCACGTGTGTGTGTTCCTCTGTGCTGGAGCCCATGTGCTGCTGCTTGATTCATGACTGGGTCGGGGCTATTAGATTTCCTTCCCCCAGGCGTTTTGTAATCTGCTTAACATAACACAGTCGTTTGTCTTGTTTGCTGACTGCTTAACAGATGGATATGTGATTTTCATAATTACTATATGAACGTTAATAATACGTGAGATCTTTTATTAATTAACAGTTTTCCAGGTTTATCTTTCCAAATGACATGAGGTAGATTATATGTAAATATTAATGACATACAAATATTAGTTTTACAGCATTGGCATTCTGAGAAGTTAGGCAAATTTTAAGGTTCCCCATGGTGTCTCTTGTTTTTGTTTTTCTCCTCCCCTAAGCTGTACTTCATGAAAATTCTTTGGTAGCACAAATGGGTTTATGTTTTATTAAAGGCTGGTCTTGCTGGTCTCCCCTTAGTGTAAGGAAAGCCTAGACTGGGCCCATGTCCTAGGCCATCCTCTATATTTATCCTGCCAGGGCAGCATTCTTCCAGCCCATTTCTGTCCTCGTGTGATGCTATCATCCCATCTTCCCTGCTGGAGATCTCCGAAAGTGGGAATCACTGTAAACAAGTATGAAGGCTGTATACCACACAGAAGAGAAGGTTTCTCTCACTGCGGCCACGGCTGTTCCTGGGAGCTCTCCCTGCTCCGTGGCTGAGGAGGAGCCTGGAGACAGGAGGTCAGCCCTCCCTGAAGCGCTGGGAGCCTGGCAGCGCCAGGCAGGGCTCCCCAAAGTCGCCCCCGGCCCTCACACCGGGACTTCAAAAAGGAGGTATATTTTTGTTTTGTGATGAAGCAGCCCCTTCTGCTGGCTGGGAGGGGGCCAGCAGGTCCCAGGGCCCTTCAGGGCTGGGGACCCTGGCCAGCCCCAGTGCCACCTTTCCCAAGCTGCCGCTTTTTGCCGGAGGCACCCGGAGGACCCATGGGGGAGGAGGCACATCCCCAGAAATGGTGTGTCACACTGGAATGCTGAATTTCAGGTGATCTCGGAGAATGAAGGACTGACCGGGGTGAGGTGGAGGGCAGGGCTGGGCAGGGCAGAGCCGGAGCCGAAAGGCTGGAGCCGCTCCGGTTCTGCCCTTGGCCACTCCCTGTTTGTGGCTCTGGGTCACGGAGGAGTGCAGACGAGCGCATTTAGGACCATGTGCACATAAGAAACGTTGAACAGGATCCCTGACCCTCTGTCAATGCTTATGAGCTTCGAACACAAACTCAGTTTAACCTGAAACGTTCCCTTCTTGGGGTCTTTGTTTTGTGTGGCCACGAGAGGAGAGCGGTGCAGCCTCTCCCGCGGCGCGCGGAGCGGTGCGGCCTCGCCCGCGGCCCGCAGAGCGGTGCGGCCTTTCCCGAAGCCCGCAGAGCGGTGCGGCCTCTCCCGCAGCCCGCAGAGCCGTGCGGCCTCTCCCGAAGCCCGTAGAGCGGTGCGGCCTCTCCCGCAGCCGGGCTGCGGCCCCGCCGCGCTCCCCGGGGCTGCGCGCTCGCTGCCCGCTCCGAGCCGTGGCCGCCGCCGCTCACGGCAGGACTGCCGTGCCCGTGGCCGCAGAAACCACCGGAAATCGCAGCGTGTTGTCACGGCTCCTTGTTATTTTCCCCAGAAAACACCAGGAGAATTTCATGCTTAGAATACATTCTGGGTAACTAAAGCGTGCATGAGCCAGGCTGGCTCTGCAGTGCTTTGCTGGGTTGGTTTGTCACGGGGCATTGCCAACAGGTGGGCACCCTCTGCCGGGGCACCACGGGGGAGGCACGGTTATGGGGGCAGGCCCTTGGCTCATGCTGGCTTTGCTCTGGGAAGTACCACTGAAAATTGACCAATTCCTGTTAATGTGGAAACAGGAGGTGAGTTGATCCCTCCTGACAGGCTCTCTTGGTTCCCCAGCTCTCAGCAGTGCAGCAGCAGCTGTATTTTGCTGCACCCCATTTTGCACGTTCCACCAGGCTGATTTTGGGTCACCATCCATCCTTCTGACCGTTGTGGGATTTGAGCTAATCCCTGTGCAGGTCAGGAGTGCTGCTCTGCCAGACACACAGTTTCCTTTTCTTTGGGCAGTTAACTCTGGCTGATCAGCCATCGTGCTTTCCATTTTGTAAGGCTGACCAGGCTGGGCCTGTGTGTGCTTCACTCTGCTGCTGCTGGGTGACATCTGAGGACAAGAAGAATGATTTTTATAAGGTTGTAATCCCAGCCTCAGGTGCCCAATGCTCTGAAACTTACTGTGTTTGTGTTACAAGACATGGGCAGCCCTATTTTAATTTATAGCATGATTTCATTACGTTTTTATGTGGGGCACATTCAATTAACTGAAAGCTGTGAAGTAATTGCATTTAGGAAATACAATTCACAGTGACCTGGATGTGTTGTTTCATTGGTGGACATCCTTTCAAATAAAATCTGCCTTTGAGGCCATATGAAATTTTGCATATTAATTTAATAGAATAAATGCTAAATAGTCATTCTTGCAACTAATGCCCCAGGATATGTGGGGAAGCATCTGAGTGTCCAATGTAAATGCATTACATGACAAAGTTTGCTTTTTCAGTACTCAGGCTGATCCCTGTTTCTCTTTTCTTGGCTCTTCTGATCATCAGCTGATGGATTAACAGATGGATTCAGCCTGAGACTTCCTCTCAGGGTTCTCTCATGAACAATGTTCCAGTGTCCTCTTGTACCCCCTTTAACCCCCATATCACACTTTGCTGCTGCAGCCTGCGAGCCCCTGAGGGCTGTGTGTGACGTGGTGCCTGTCCCTGGGCTGTGTTCTGTGCCCAGGGCTCCCAGGGCACCTGCACTCGTGCCCCACGCTGTGTTTCACACCTGATATCCACTCAATGCCTGTCGGTTTTGGCCTTCCACTGTCACCTGTGGTGGAGTTTGTTACTCCAGGTAAAACCCAAACCCAGAGGAGCAGACTAAACACCAACATGGCCAGGCTGAACTGCAGCATGGCTCAGAGTAGCTGTTTTCAAGTAAAAACTTATTCCTTAGCATAGGCTGTGCTACACTGGTTCAGATGCTACAATGCTGGAGCATGTGGCCTTAATCTTCAGAAGTGGCAAATCCTATTTACTGTGTAAGCTAATTTAAGCTAATTATATCTCTGATGTGAGGAACATGTGACAAACTGTTCACACTGTATCCTTTAAAAGACATTGATGTCTCAGACCTTCATGAAATATTCTGTGCCTCATTCCATTCTTGGAGTATTGTATGTGTTCTGCAGTGTATTTAGCAATAGTATAACTTAATAATAATATAGAGGAAATAAGGGTGTTATGGCTGGATCATCTGTAGCACGACAAATAATTCATAGCAAGTTTTTCCTGGAAGCACCATGTTTCTGTTGCTGTTGCACAGGTGCATTATATTGTTGCTGTGCGGCTGTTGCGTTACAGGAGACATCTGAGGAACAGGAAGATGTCTGGGCTTATCTAAAGCCTGGCATAAAATGCTTAGTAGGGAAAGACTACATCTGAAGAAAGGGCTGCTAAAATGCAGCAGAAGCTGGTTGGTGTAATTGAAGGCAGGAGGGAAAGCCCTTGGGGAGCAGCTGCTCCCCAGCCAGGCTGGGTGTGTGGCAGTGCTCGTTACCGGCGCGCTGTTAATCACCTAGAGCTTGTACCAGCACCTGTAATGGCACGGCAGGGGTCGAGGCCAAGTAGATCAATTTATCATGTGACCTTTGGGAGGCAGAAGTCTTCACCTACTTTGCATTCAATGAACTGATTCTTCCCTTTTCTGCCCTGAGGTCTCGACTCTTGTTCTCCATCATTTGGGAAGAAGAGGGCTGCAGCTTGTCCTCTGCATGCAACCTGGCTTCCCAATTTTCTTGATCTTGGTTTAATTTGGTAAATTATTTGCCTTCCTCAAGTCATGCTAATTAAGGCTCGTATGACTGGGACTTCATCACAGATGTGGGCTATAGCTTCCCCAGCTTGCTTAAGTGACTTACAGGAGAAAAGGTGAAAAACAAATTGACTTAGTGCAGTGAAATCACAGTCAGCTCCTGCTGTGCTGCAGGAGCGCAGAGGGAGGGCTCCAGAGCAGAGTGTGCACAGGGGCTCAGTGAGGATATTAACTTGTGGTGGGGGTTGTAGGCATTCCCTGGGGACCACGCAGCAGCCCAGCACACTGTCTGCAGGTACAGGAGATGGTCCTGCACGAGGTGTTGACCATGAGGGTGTTCATCCAGAGAGGGTTCACCCCCCGTGCGTGGCCCTTCATGGCTGGATGGGAATGGTCTTTGTTGGCTGGTGCAAGCTGGTGCCCTTCCTGAGCCTTGCCCAGGCTTCCTAGGCTGGAAGAGAGGAGCATCAGTCTCTCTGGGTGCTCAGCTGGCACAGTATTTATGAACTAGCTGTGAAGGACTCGGTTGTCTGTGATCCTCTGGAGACCAAGATCCCTGACCTGGTGTCTATCTCTGGCCATCCCAGGGAACCTGTGCCTGTGGCACTGGGGATATCTCAGCTGGGATATCCCCAGTTCAGCACTGGGGATAGGGAGAAGCCCTGGGTTCCTGTGGGGTGTGCAGCATGGGGAGCTCTGCCCTGAGACAGCCTTTTCCCTTTGGAGTGGTCCCTTAAATATGGGCCAGCCAGCCACCAGCAGGTGGCTGACACCAATTGTATGTGGAGAATAGGAGTATAATTACCCCATTTTTAATGAGCATAATTAGCTCTTCAGATTTGCGAAACTGAAGTGCTCTCTCTACTGGAATCTGTGAGCTGAAGGACTTGGAGCACTGGACATGATAGGAGAAATCGTACAAGGACTTTAAGTGCTCTCCTTCTTGGAATACTAATTGTGTGCCATGACCCTCATCCAGATCAAAGACCAGGTGCTGGCTCTGATATGAGACGGTGAGGGGTGTCATAAAAGCCCTGTTTTCCCTTCCTTAGCAGAGATGGGCTTTCATTTAAAGCATCTCAGAGCTGGTCAGAGCAGGTGGAAGTGGCCACCACCTGCATTGGTCCATAGTTTGATCAGTGTACAAGGCTGAGATGCTGCAGAGTGAGAGTATGTCCTGCTTCCAAAGAGCAGCTCCCTGTCCCAGCCTGGAACAGAGGGTGTTCCACTCACAGGAAGGGACAGAGAGGGAGCAGCAGTGTCTGCCCACAGCTGTGGTGCTCACAGAGCTGTGGCAGGCAGGGCACAGGACCCTGGGGCTCTCACTGCCAGCCCCGTGCCCTGTGCCATGGGCGTGTGCTGTCACCAGTGCTTCTCCACACAGGCTGACCTCTGGTACCAGTGAGCTGGTGCCCCACTGACGGCACTGGGCTCACCATCAGTTAACCAACAGAAATAATTCTTACAAGTTGAAAAGAAATTTTGTTATCTATTTTTGATTGTTAAAAGATGAGGGTGTTGTTCTAACCCAAAACAGTAATTAGGAAAATGGATTTAGTGCTCATGGATGGGAGGGTAAAATAAATGCTGTGAAGGAAGTTCTGTACTGGGCATAAAATTGGAAGTTTGATTCCATTATTCTTCACACGCTGTTTAGATCCCACAGAAAGCTGAGCATTGAACTCTTTAGCCCCTGTAATTGAAGCAAAAATCATTGGAGTGGAAAGTGTCCTGGCTCTTCAGGAGCTGTCAAAGTACAGAACATGGTGGACACCTGGGGGTTTGGGAAACTGTGACAGCTACAAGCTGACCTTTGGCAAATTTAATCTGCAAATGGATTCCTGCTTAGGACAGCTAATGCTTTTAGTTATTGTAAAGGCTTGTACCTGGATTTTAAAAAGCTGAGAATAAATGGATTTCATGATGCAGCTCCTATGTGTGTTGCATAACAAACAGGTGGCTTCTGAATCTGTTTAAATGATATAGTGTATTGAAAAACTTATGAATAGTAGAACTTACGAATACGTAAGTATAATTCATGCAGAATGGGGGAATGATTTTTGCTACTTAATAAAGGAGAAGGGACTTGGCACTTGTTAAAATGAAAATACACTGAAGATGGTGTCTCCTGAAAAGGAAGGGAAGGGGGTCACTGGTTGTGTTTATGATATTCACAGGCACTGCAGGGGCTCACTACTCAGCTGGGCATTGCCTTTGGCCTGGGGTTTGGCATCTGGGATCTGATGGGAGGAGGTGATATGATAACAGCTGCTTGTTCAAAATCTCTCTTTATTTTTCTTGTCTGAAGCTGCTCTTGCCTCCACAGGACACCTGCAGGTGAGTGTAGCTTGTAGACAGAGGGAACCCAGTTCCTGGGGGTAGGGTTGTGGTGTGTATTTAATCTTCCTTTTCCATGTCTCTTTTCCTGGGGGAGGTCCATGTCCTTCCCTTGGGAGACAGGACACCACAGGCAGAGGTGCCAGCTGGCTTGCCCACAGCCAGCAGCAGTTCCAAGTCCTGTGCTGTGTTGGGGTCTGGCCCTCTGTGCTGTCACACAAGCAGCTGCCAGCAACACAAAAATTATTTCTAAAGCATGATGTTAGTGCTGTGGCTCTCTTCAGCCTGCAGGAGAGCTTTGGTCAGCATATCTGCACTGTGCCACGAAGCCAAGGCCAGGTCCTGTGCCTTTTCACAGGGACTGAGTTCAGACTAACCTGTGGCTCTCACCCACTGCAGCCAAGAGCAACCTCAGCCTCAAATACATGTTCTCAAAAACATGTGCCTGGTGATTATAGCAAGTAACTCACATACCAGGATAATTCAGTGAAGGCTTGGCCATGGAGGCTTCAGGCTTATGCCTGTCTGCTGAATGCTTCTGGCTTGTCATGTTAGCAATGCCTGTATTAACGAGTGGCCTGTGACGTGATGTGGTTGACTGACAAATCCTGAAGTTACGTATGCATATGAGTCAGTGCCAGAGTTCTCCAAGGTGCAGTTTTACAACGTCTTGTATCAGCCTCTATGTGACAGTGTGTCAGAAAACATCCTGGGGAGGCAGGCAGCTGTGGCCCTGGGAATTCACCTTTCCTCATAAGGTCACAATGGGTAGAACAAGCTTTCCTTCTCTTGCCTCTTGTCTGAGAGTATCTGCACACTCCACCAAAAGGTGTGTGGGGGTGTGCTGGGTGTGCTGGTGTGGTTGTGCAGCACAGGTGTGGCACATGCTGTGCAAAAGATGTACATACTGGACGTACTGGAGCCCTCTTTCTCAGAGGTGCTCTCTCCTGTGCTTCCCCTAGAATAAGCAGCCCCCAAGCAAGCAGTGAATTTCAGAAGAATAATAATAATACAGGCTGTAAAATCTTGCACCTTCCCAATGAGATTTTAATTATGATACTCCAGTTGGGAGAGGAAATCAAGCTGCAGTGCACCACTGTATTTACAGTGTTATCCACCATCTTTGTCCATTCGCTCTGCCTCCTCCTGTTGCAGTAACAATTACACTCCCTGCTGATGTGGCCCTGCACTGTCAAGCAGCTCCTATGCCGTGGCATGCCGAGCTCTGCAGTTCCTCCTGGCTGGGGGTCTCCAGGGTGGGTGGGCACACGGCGTGTGCCAGCGACCAGCTGCACCCGGCCAGTGCCCAGCACCCGTGATGTCCTTGTGCAGAGTGAGCCAAGACAGCGCTAAGGTGGGTCTTGACAGCAGTATGGAGCCGTGGGGTGCTGTGGGCTGCAGGCCTGGCTCAGGCCCCAGGCTGTGTCCGTGCACCTGTTTCCCTTCAGCAGCTGCTGAGTAGTGGAGGGTGGGGCAGAGGGGACACTGGGTCAGATGTGAGAGTAGGGAGTAGTGGCTGTCCTCGGACTGCTGCCCAGTGTGCACATTGCTGCCTGGCTGGGGATTTCTTGTGCCCTGATGCTGCAGCTGGGTTTTACTTCCATCTTCAGGTGCTGGACTTGAGGGAACTTGCCCCCTGTGACTTTCCTCCCCGTGTCTGCCAGTGGCTCGGCCAGTGACAAGGCTTCTTCCTGGACTACCAAGACACAAACCCCTTCCAGTGGGCAATTTTTTCCCTTTGGTGTGCACCAGATGATGAGTCCAGAATACAGCCTGTCCTTTCAGAGATGTGCCCTGAACAGGAAAGCCCTCCCTTCTCCCATAGCCCTTGCGTTCATTCTCTTCTCTGGATGCCACCAATCCCCCCATTCACATCGGTCTTTGTGGCCGTAAGTCACTGAACATTCCTACCCCCTTCCAAAGTCAAGACAGGGTGAGCCTGGGGCAACTGCCCGTGGGCACACACCTCCTTAGCACTGCTGGCATGGCCACCTCCATGGCCCTTACTGCATCCCCTGTCCCGGGACACCCAGCGTTCATACGCTCTGGCTCTGCCAAAAATGGGTCTGCCGTCAGCCCTCGGCTGGGATCTTGTGTTTGGGGCAGGCAGGTCAGGGAGCAGCAGTGCCTGAAGGCTGCAGGAGCTTCCCCAGGGACGGGGGTGTCCGCCAGGGGCAGTGACGCCCCGGGCAGGAAGGAGCAATCCCCGGGCAGGAGTGTCCCCGGGGCAGGTGCGTCACCAGGTGTGACAGCATCCCGCGGCAGGAGTGTCCCGGGGCAGGAGCATCCCCCGTGTGGCAGGACCCCCCCGCGCTGGGAGCATCCCCGGGCGGGAGAGTTCCTGGGGCAGGTGCGTCTCCGAGCGGGACCCTCCCCGGGGCTGGGGCTGGGGCTGCGCCGCGCTCCGCCCGCCCGCGCGGTGCCGGTCGGTGCCGTATGGGAGGAGCCACCGGCACCGCCGCCCCTGCGCCCCCCCCGCCGCATTTGGCGGCCGCCGCCGCGGAGCAGGGCGCGGGGGGGGATGATGGATCCGCGGCTGCGGCTGCTGACGCCCCGCGCCCGCCTGCCCGCCGTCAATGGAGGAGGACGCTGAGACCCGTAAGATCAGCAGCAGTTTCCTGCGAGACCACAGCTATGCCACGGAAGGTGAGCCCGGCCCGCAGCCCCCGGCCCGCCCGCANGTTCGGTGCGAGCGCGGCGAAGCCTCTCCGGTGACTCAGCAGCGCCGGGTGTCGCCGGGTGGGCTCCCCTGGGCCGGGCTGGTGCCTCGGCGGAGCGGGGGCGGCTGAGCCGGGGCACCGAGAGCCGCCCGCGGCAGCGCTCGGGACGCAGCCGCTCCCATCTCTCCGGCCCCGGGGCGGCCGGAGCCTCGCGTTCCCGCCGTGTTTAGGAGCTTTCAGCCCCGCCGGGCCCCTCCAGGAGCCCCTGCGCCTTCGCTCCTCCGGCTCCGGGAGAAAGGGGAGTCCCGACCCCTCCGCAAGTCCTTCCCCACTGGAGCGGAGCCCGCGGGGCCGGAGGGATGCGGAGCTCGCCGGAGCCAGAGGGATGCGGGCGGCGGCCGCGGTTCGAGATCGGCTTCCTCAGCCCCTGAGGGCGTTCGCGGTGCTGCAGGTGGCTGAAGCCGCCCTGTGTGGTGCGGGAATACGGCAAACGCTGGTGCGGGTCTCGTCATTGGAACAGCTGTCTCGGGGCTATTTTCACTACAAGCCGCTTCAGGAAGGTGTATGAATCCTGACTGGTGCGTTGCAGATGAAAGGAGATGCCAAGGCTGTGGACATGGATAATGTCACAGCCCTGGTGAGGCTGATGGTGGGTTTGAAAGTGGTTTCCCATAATGGCTCAAGAGCGGAGAAGATGGTGTGGCCATGTTCGGTTCAGGCATCAGAGCATGAGCTCAGCCTGCACATGATGCTGCAGCCACCACAAAGGCAGCTCCACCAGCGAGGGGTGAAGGAGGGATGGGGATGGAGCTGCTGTTGCCTGTACTATCCTCCCTGGTAGCTGAAGAGCTGTCAACTTCACATCAGCTCTGTCACAACCTCCCTTTGCTCTCTCGCTTCAGGAGGAAAGTGCAGCTGATGTAAAGCAAAACGGAACCCCCCACCCTTTCTGGTAGCACTGACACCTTCAATGCGGCTTCAAAAAACAGACTCCACACCAGAGTCTGAGCAGGCTTATTTATAGCTTAATTAGTAGCCAAAGAGGCTTTCCCTTACTGTGTCATCCTCATGAGAATTAGAGGAAGCCCGACTTTGGGAATTTTGTCACATGGCTAAACGCGGGTTTATCTAGTGGGACATCTTTGGCTTGATATAGTAATGGAAAGCTTTGGACACCTGGTGAGCCAAAGAAATGGTTGTTCGTGTTGCTTGTGTGTAGCTGGAATGCGAGTGCTCAGCGTGGCAGCCCCCGATGCTGGGGAGGGGCTGTCCTGGGGCATCCCTGGCTCTGCTGCTCTCCTTGCCTGTGTCACCCTGTGCCTGTGTCACCCTGTGCCTGTGTCACCCTGTGCCTGGGGCCCAGCAGGACGTGCTGTGGGGCCGGGTGCACTGTGGGGCTGGGGAGTGGGCAGCCCTGCCGTGGGGCTGAGTGATGGACCTGTGGAGGCCACACCACGCTGACGGGACGTTTCTGCTGAGAGGGGCACTGCGAGCCAGTGCGTCCAGGAGGGTGCTGTGGCCAGGATGGGACTAAGCTCCCATACCTCCCAGTCATCTGGCTCACATCACCATGTAGTGTGCTCTCTGAAGGATGAATTTGCTGTTGCTGCATTCTAAAAGGCAGCTGCAACAGCCTGCAAATGTAAAATGGGGCTATAGCTACCTTGCTGTGAGCTGCTGAGAACTCAGGTTTCCTGGTGGGGAAGATGAGCCCACAGATTTCTGCCGGTGACACTGGGAAGGCTGGGGATTTTCGGTGGTAAGATCCAGTCTGTCTGTAGTCTGTGGCTGTATGCTGGCATTTTCAGAAGAGCCTTGTGCATCGTCCTAGGGAACCATAGCAATCCCCTCGGCAGAAATGAAAGAGACGGAGGCATTTGTGCAGCAGATGACCGAATCAGCCGGTGTGATCCCTGCTGCGGTGGCAGGGCAGGGGGAGGTACAGGAGGGGATTTAATGGCTGTGTATCAGCTGGGAGTTTTTCTTCACTTCGTGCTGTATAGAACTCCTGACTCCATGCAGTGGTTCTGCTGGAGGGAGGCTGACTGTGCTTTGAAATGGTAGATTCTGCTAAGATAAAAAATTTAGATAATGCGGTTTTATTTTTTCTACTTGTGAAAACAGCGTATGCCTAAAACGGTGTGGTATCTAGCTAAAAAAGAGGAAAATCCTTCCAAACGCTGTGCAGCAAGTGCAGGCTTGCTTTGGAAATGAAGGTGTCTCTGGTGTGTCAGCTGAGGGAAATAGCTGGGTTATGTAATTTGCTTTAGTGAAGTGTCGTTGTCACTTAAATAGGTCTGGTATTTTCATGCAAATGTGGGGTGAGGATGGTATTTCACAAGTGCACGTTTGAAAGGCTTGTTCTTGTGCAGCTCCGAGTATTGCTGAAAAGAAACGGGGCCCTTGTGCTGATTTGACTCGGATTGCCAGAGAGGTGCTGAGGTGCAGCCCACGTCCCCAGCCGTGTCACAAGCTCTGCCGGGCACAGGGAGCAGGGCGAGCGCGCTCCAGGGCAATGCCAGCTCTGATCTCAGAGCACTGCTGCAGAACGGCAGATCTCACGTGAAAAACGTCCAGAAAATATGATTGATATTTTTTCTTGTTTTGCATAAATCTATCTTCATTGGCAATTCTGCTGAGTGCCCAGCCAAAAGTAGGACAAATTGAGACATTTCAATACAAACAACCATTGGAGCAGCTTCCACTTCTAGATGTGCTTGTTGGAGCTGTGGCCTTAGGGGTCCTTCATCCCCCGTGCCCCAAGCTGGCCCATCCCAGCAGCTGGACCCAAAATGCCGGCCTCCTCTGGGCTTCAGGCTGTGGGTGTCACCTGTTCAGTGCAGCAGTGCTGTTCACCTGGCATGTCTCAGAGCTCTTGCAGCAGCTGACAGTTGGGTAAATACCTCCAAACAAGAGAGAAATGACATGGATGGCCCTTTCCATGAGCCCTGCCCTGAGCCCTACCCAGCCTGTGTGCTCAGCAGGTTCGGATGGCACAGGAGCTCAGTCATGGTTCATCCCAGTGGGACAATGCCTCGCGTTGGTTCTCCATGTCAGTGCACATCCGTCCTGTTGCAGATATCCTCTGATGAGGGAGGGATGCTGAGCACTGGCCTGGGGGCCATGGGTCCCTTCTGGGGCAGGGGGTTCTGGTGGCAGGGCTGGGTGGGCCAGGGCCAGGCTGGCATTGCCTGCCCTGTCCCCCATCTGTGAGCTCAGCCGAGAGCACAGCCCATCTTGTCACAGGCACCTGGCTTTTGGGATGGAATTCACCTCTCCAGCCCTGTCCCTGCTCCCTCCTGATGCTGCTGGATGTCCTGGGCTTGGTGTGGAGAGCCCACAGGCCTTGGCCCCCCACAGCAGCCATGGTGGAGTCACCCTTTGGCATGAAGACGTGGAGAACTGAGACGTAGCCCTTCCCGCCCGTGTGCTCCAACAGACAGGAACTCTTCCAGGGTGTGGTGTGTGCCCTGCACCCCAGGGCCCTGCTCTGGGGAGACACTGGCAGGAGTGTCCGAGTGGCGTCTGCATTTTGGGGTGTGTGCTTTGGCCACGAACACAGTGCACACGTGCCAGGCCCAGCCATGGCTGTGGGTGGCACAGGCGTGGTCCAGCCCTGGCACATACGATTTCCAGCATGGCACTGGGAGGAGGAGAAATGGTCTCGCCTGGGCTTCGTGGGAAGGTGGCCGTGGCCAGGTGGTTGTGCTGTTGGTTGTAGTTGTTGTTGGGAGGTGGTTGTGCTGTTGAAGAAGGATCCATGGGCGTACTTGTGTCCCACAGCCATGGTGTGTGACCACTATGGAGGGCCCCTTGGGGGATGTCCCTGTTTCCCAATGGCTCTGCCAAGGGACCTTCTCCCCTGTGGGCATGGGGCTGACCCTGCTGGGGTGGCATGGCCTTGGGGATGTGCCCTGCTGTCCTGCTGGGCAGGACAGTCATGACACCTTGCAGCCACTCCTGGCCAGTGCATCCTGCTCCCCACACCCTTTCCCTGGGTCTAGCTAATGCCCTTGCAAGTCTTTAATCTCCTGAGGGAGTGTTTCCCAAACAGAATAGGTTTTGCTGTTGAGAAATCTATCACTAAGCCTTTATTTCCTTTTCCTGATTTAATCTTGTTACTCCCTCTGTAACCCCCTGTCAGCCTCTCAGTCATTCCCATCCTGCCTGTATCCCTGCCCTGCCATCGTGCTGCGGGAAGGGGCCCTGATGCCAGTGCCTCTCTGCCCTGATGCCAGGGAAGTTTGCCTCCAGCTCTCTGTGGTACAGTGGTTGCTTTCTTAAAAATCTGCATGTAGTCTCCAGGAAAGCACCAAGTGAAGCATTAGGGCAAGAGCTAGATTAGGGCAAGAGCTGTTGGGTATTTGTTGTCACAAATGATGCAAATTGTTGTTTGGAGATCATCTGGATTGAGATTTAATTAATCCAGGAACCTCTGTGAAGTTGTTTTATCACATGAGTGCTTTGGTTACAAAACACAGTCCCATCCTTTCTGCTTTTTTATTTATGCACATGTACTGTGTTTAGACATCCCTTCCTCTTCCTGAGCCTGTGCTCCCCCCAGGTGGGAATGACCCACAGACATGTCTCCTTCTGCCTAACATAGGATTGCTGCAGAAGCACAGCATAACTCAACTGTTTGCAGTGCTCTACATCAAAGCCGATTTGGGGATACTTTAATCTACAGATTAATGAGAGAATAGATGTGCCTAGGGACTCTGTAATCTAGCGATTACTGAGAGGACTGGGAGCAGGTAATGATGTGGCTGACCCACTGCAGATGGAATGTGAGGCGGGTCTGGTCACTGGTGGTGGCTTGCATCTGTCTCTGTCTCCTCAACTCCGTGCAGGAACCAAGCAGCTCGCTCTCCAGTGCTGAGGAAAGCTGGGTCACTCCCAGCAGGCATCAACAGACACGTGGAGGGGTCTGGCCTTACAGCCTGCAGTTAGCCTGGTCCCTGTTGCTGTGGGGTCCCCGTGCTCTGGGGACCAGCTGCAGCAGGTCAGGATCCTGGGCTATGCTGTGAGCACTCGCAGGGTGATCCTTGGGTTGCCAGCCAGGACAGCCCTGTCCTCAGGTTTCAGAATGGAATTGAGGGACTTGGTGGGCAAGATTTACTAGATGTAGAGAGATCACCTGTGGTTCATGAGCCCCCTGAGCTGAACGTTGCAGAGGGTAGAATACTTTTAGTGGAGACATTGCATGGGTGCTCTGTTTGTGTATCTCCTGTTGTCTGTTGGAGGCAGGGTGCTGGGCTGGATGTGCTCCTAATCGGACCCAGCAGATTGCCCCTGTGGCAGCCTGTGGGAACAGGGGTCTGCAGGGCTGTGTCTAACCCCGATGCCTCCTCCCAAAAGAGCTGGTGAGATCTGGTGCCTGGAAGGGCTTAATGCCCTAGGTAATCATCAGCTTCCCTAACTCTGCAAGCGGGAGCAGAGGTGTACTCCTGCCAGCAGGCTTAGAATCGTGGAATCATTAACGTTGAAAAAGATCTCCAAGATCACCGAGTCCAGACTTGCTTGTTCGTGATTGGCTGGGGGAATAAATGCTTGTGGAAAAAATCCTTTGAGAATATCCGTGCCAGCTGCTGGATCACTTGGGAATGCCGCTGTGTGAGTTGGTGCCTCCCGGCAGCGCTGTGGGAGAGCTGTGTCGGCTGGTGCAGAGGTGAGCCCGCTCAGCCGGCACACGCAGCGGAGCCGAGGCGCATTGACCTGGCAGGATGCTGATCAGGCAGCTTAAAAATAGCAGCTGCTTCCTCCCCGCTCCTCCCCGCTCCTCCCCGTGGCGGCCGTGCGGCTGCGGCCGGTGCGCTGAGCAGGCACAAAGGCTCGGCCGCGGGGAGCGCCCGGCGGTGCGGGGTGAGCATCCGCGGCTCTGGGTGCTGCGGGAGGGCGGGCACCTCCGGGGGTCAGGGCAGCCGGTCTGCCTGCAGCTGACCGAAAGACTCACAAACTTCTCACGTCAGCATCCCTGCACAGAGCTGCTGTGACTGCTGGTAGCCCTGGGCAGTGGCACCTGAGCTCTTGGCAGCGTTCCCAAAATCCTGATGAGTTGCGGAGCTGGCGATTGCCTTGTCCTGCAGAGGGGTAGTTGAGGCACAGTGAACCCAGAACTGCCTTGACCCTGACGCCAGTGCTCTGGGAAAGGGTGAGATGCCACCTTGGCCACCTGCCCCAGCGCTTGGGCACTGGAGGCCAGATGTGTGGACATTGGCGTGTTGTTTGTATGCTGTCAGGAGTGCTGTCCCCAGGTCACCTCGCTGCCATCCTCCCAGTAAAAGTGTGATTGAGCTGTTGGAGTCAATGTCTTCATTGAGGGCAGCACTGGTTGTTGTTTTTCCCTGATGCATTATGCACCTGATTTCTGGAGGGGAAAGGGTTGCCCTCTCTGGCCCAGGGGTGGGGCAGGTGGCTGTGTGATTCGACTTGGATTTCTGTTCTTTTGGTTTTCAGACTTTATCTGCTTAAGCCTCCAGCAGCACAGCCCTCACTGCAGCTCCAGCTCACTGTTTCAGGTTATAGGGGCTGTTGTGATACTCTCAGGTGCGGTGTGCACCTTGGGAAGGAGGTAAAATGCCAGACAGGTCAGGAGCTCTCTGCTGTGACACCACAGGGAGCTGTAGGGGCCCTGAGAGCAGGGCTCGGGGAGAGCAGAGTCGCTTCCAGGCAGCTGAATATCCAGAAGGATCCTGCCTCCATGGCAGTGCTGTTTGTCTGCATTGCACAGAACTGTTGTGCAGCCTTTTTGTTTCCTTTAAAGCCTGTTTCCTCGCTTCCTTGGTTGCCCTGCGTCTGCTGCCCCGCCACGCACATGGACCATCTCTGCTAATGTCATGCTAAGGCAGGTCCTGGGAATGGAAATGTAACTGGAATAGAAACCAGAAACCAAAGCAGCCGATTAATCCTGCATTTTGATCTGCTCTGTCCTGCATTTCAGCTGATTCCCTGGTGCAGTCATAAAACACAACCATTATCTCAGCTTCCCCAATATGCAAACAAATTGCTGTGATTTTCCTACGCTTGGATCAGTCCATATCCATATTCTCTGAACAACAATAAAACATTAATGGAGATAAAGACTGTTATCTCCCTCATGTCTATTTTGTCATTGGAACAACAACTTTAAATGTTAAGAGTGCTGAGATTTATAATGCCAAGCCTGCTCAGCAAAAATAAATCATGTTTCATAGAGCACATTACCATTTATTGCTGCTGTATTATCTGAAGCCAAGAGTGGGTGTTAACCCTGTGATAACGTCCTCAAAGGGGATTTTAAATAATTTTGTAGTTTAATTTAAAAATTCTGTTGACTGTCTGGTTTGATCTGCAACTCATTTTAGTGCAAGGGGTATCAAAGCTGAACCTCTCCAAATGCTGATAACAAGCTTGCTGAGATGTCCAACAGTGGGGCAAGCCCCAGACCCCAGAACGGCTTCTGGGTCAGCTGTGGCTTCAGTGAACCCAGCCCAGCTCAGCCACACAACCAGGGCTCCCTAAATGTGCTCACTTTCAAGGTTTTGTAGACTTTGGAAGACCAGTGGGTTTTTTAAGTTTCATCTTGGTGTTTTCCTTCTTGATATCTGGGTCCTCATCGGCTGATAGCAAGATGATAGCAAGCTGATAGCAAGAGAGACGTGTCTCAGTTGTGATTTGATGTGTGACCTGAGCTGGTGTGGCCCCACAGTCAGTGCCCTTGGGGTCCTGCCCTGTGCTCACCCTGCCCTGGCACCCTGACTGCTGTCGGGGATGGAGCAGTGCTGTGCCACAGCAGGGCACAGACGGCCAGGCAGCTCCAGCCCGGCGTCCTGTGCTGGGTGTCCTGGGTGTCCCCTGGGTGGCTGCAGCTGTGTTACTCTGGTAGTGTCAGAGGTGAGTTGAGGCTGAGCCAGTTTTACCCAGCGAGAAGGGGACGAGGTCAGGGAAGGCAGGGGCACCAGCCCTTGAGTCTCTCTCACCACAGAGCTCAGACTGATGGTGCCAGGTGCTGACTGGTGCTGCGGGGGCTGTAGCTGGTTTAACACCTGGCTCCTACCCATTACTCTGACACGGGCACACTGTGCACATCACCGGGTGTTTGTTCTGGCTTGTTTCTGGTGCAGCTCCTGCACAAACCTACTGCCAGGAGAGTGCCCATCTCGTGTGGCATTCCAGGAGCACAGCAGCCCTATGAAAGGTGCCTGGAGACCTGCAGTGTCCACATGTGCTGGTGTGAGGCTGTTCAGCCAGCATGAAATTGCCTGCAAGAAAACAAGCTTTGCTTCCAGGGGTCCTGCTCTGTAGATCCCTGAGGCAGTGTCCTGAAGGTGGGGTGCATGGCATTGCCCCTTGAGGCAGGAGGAGTGTCACAACAGGACACAAAAGAACGACACTCACACCCGAGCTGTTAAAGGCAGAAAGAGAGAGTGAGTTTATTTTTACATCACTTTTATACTATTTGAGAAATGGCTGTGGATTGGAGGATGAAGGGACCACCACTCCAATCACATCAGTCAAGACAAAAGTCCATCGTCTCCTCCTCTAGAAAGGAATTAGAAACAAAAGGAAACAGTTAGAAAAACAAGGCTGTTTACATGAAAGACTGTGCGAAAATCTGACTCCATACTATAAACAACAGAAGACTATGATAAACTTTAAAAAGACAGGGCAGCAGAGGAGCACCGGTGGAAGCTCACCCATCTATACCTGCCTGCAGATGGGACACATGCCTGCTGTTCCTAGTTCCACTGGAAACCTCCATAATGATTAGGGGGACCCTTGCACTTGCTGTTTGGGAGCAGGAGATGGGGTCTGCTGCTGGAGGTTAGGTGTCAGCAGAGGTGGAGGTTGCTCCACCCTCAGCTGGCAAGTTGTCCGTGGAAACACGTGTCTCTGCGGGATCTGCGGAATGGAAGAGAGAGAATTAGAGAGGCTGTTTTGGAGAGCCCTCCCTCACAATCCCTAAATAAACTTGGCCTTCATTTCAGCAGGCTGACAGATTCTTAATTATAATAACAGCGTGAGCAGTGTTGCTTTGTAACTGGTTCCCCATTGAAAATTTCTGGCTAGCAGGAATGGTGTGCCAGATGTCTGCCTGTTCGGGTAACACTCTCAGCTGGAGGATACGAGTCATGCAGGGACCCAGGGGTCCTCTGCTTGTTTGCCTGATTTCTTGGCAGAAGCCAGAGTCCCGTCAGAACCTCTGCAAGCATCTCTGCAGTAGTTCCCTTCTAAAGAATTGCTCTGTTTGGAGGCCCCAGAGCAAACAGGGACCTGCACCTCTCTCAGCAGTGACAGACTGTTGAGTTCTGGCTGAGTTTTGGTGATGGTGTTTCTCCACCCTGGCCTTAGGTGAGGGCTCTGGTCTGGGTGTTCGTGCAGCCACCAGACCCAGCATGATTTCCATCTGTAGGTCATGGCTGGAGTCCTGCAGCCATGGGACCCTGCCTGCCCCTGCTGATGCCTGGGAGTCTCAGGAACTTTGCTGGCTTTGCTCAGCAGTGCTGTAAGCTGTTCTTCTGCTGTGCTCTTTGTGTGCAGTGGAAAGCAGCCCCGGGGGATGGGTGGAGGGGCTGGAGGCACAGTGGCTTCGGGGAGCCTCTGGGCTGTTGCTAACAAGTGTGTTGTGGCAGTGGGGAAAGCCAGTGCTGATGGGCTGTCGTGCTGCTGGCATCCTGGAGGCATCTGAGGGAAGCCCCTCTACCCCTGTAGAGCTCAGTACAAGCTCTCCTGCAGCAGAGAACTGGCTATGGATCCTGTTTCCTACTGTCATTTGGCAGCTTGATGTGACATTTTTCATTAGGAGTCCTGCAAAGTGCAGCAGTGAGGTGTTACTGATGGAGCAACTCCAGCTATGACAGGGTATTCAGCTTTTCTCAGCAATGGAAGTCTTCAGGCAGAAAAACATTGGGCATGAAAACAAAGCCAGAGATCAGTACCAGTGGCACTAAATGGTTGAGTTCACACAAGATTGTGAAGATGATGCTGTGCAGAGATTACCTTGTAGCTGGGGCTGTCTCCCATGGGTTTTGAGATGGTCAGAGTTCCTCATCATTGCAGTGCCCATCAGTGGCAACCATTTCTGCTGACAGGCTGGTTTGGAGGTCAGCCTGAGTCAGGCACTTGAGAATAGGAGCTGGGTGTAGCATTGAAGGGAGAGTAGTAGCTCTTGGTTCTCATCCAGCACACCTTCACTAGCAGGTCTCAAACACTTCATAAACAGGATCTTACAGATGTATTTGTTGATTCCTGCCCATTAGTGCCGTGCCAGGCTGGGCATGGCTCTTGCTTTGAGGCTGGAGCTGAAGTCTGCAGTGTTACCTCTTTTGCATGGGGCTCTGGGGGGGACACTGAAGTCTTGTCATAATTGGACATTTGATTGAATGTAAGAACTTTCTAATTAGGATGTTTATGAGTTAATCACATGTGACACTTCATTTGCTTCCTGCTGCAAGCCTGAGATGTGTGTGAGGATGTGGGGAAGTGGATCATTCTTTTTTTGGCTTTGTGTCACCCTAATGCATTGTCTCCATCTGGTTGTCTCCTCCCTGCTTGTGTCCCTCAGCTGGAAGTGTGTACCAGTGGCTATTAATAGATGAATCCTGAAACAGTCTGTTCTTGCAGATGGGATTCTCAGCTTCTGAAGCCTAAAAGTCGTTACAAATAAAGCAATATGCTGTGTGGTCCTTAATACAATTAGCCTTGCTCTAAGTTATGCTCTCGGGGCCAAATGCTGCTGTCAGTTTCCTTGTGAAGGTTGCCCAGAGTGCTGCGGCCTGTAGATCCCACCCTACACGTTCCCTTGCCCTGGCTGATTATGGGCACAGCCACGGTGCTTTGTTAAATCCAGGTGTGAGATCCAAACCTGACGTCTCTGCTGCGTGGTCCCAATGTCCCTTGTGCTTTACAGGACTGGGATGGGAGGACTGTGGTTCTACGTCTGTGGTGCAGAAGGATGTTGTCTTTTGAGGCCTTTAACTTACCCCCTATCCTACAATCTCCTTGAACAGCCAAAGCAGCCACAGTGCAAGGTGTCCTCTGCACCAAGGTTCTCTCTCAGGCAGGCAGAAGCATCTCCCCCTTTCTGATGGGATACCCTACCTGTGGAAGGAGACAGAAGGGCAGAGGAATGTTCCCAAGCATTTTAGGGGCCCATTTTGTCAGGGATCAGCAGTTGTGAATGGAAAAGCCCATATGGCTGTGGACAGTTAGTTGTCTCCGCTTGCTACTGTGCATGTCCGTGTGCTTGGCTGCACACACACACACACACTTGTCACTGCCTGTAGGGAACTTCTGCTTGCTGGCCTTGGAGTCAGGACTCTTGCCTTTTTCCTTCACTTACGCCTGCCCCTTCCCTCATGGGGCAAGTGGGTGGGTCCAGCCATGGACCTGCTGATGTGGGAGCAGCAGCAGAGTGGTGCAGGGTGAGCCAGAGCCCTCCTTCAGAGGCGGGGAAAGATTCTGCACAGAAGTGCCAGAAATTGCTCCAAATTATGCTCATGTCTGGTATTTCCCTTTGCCAGGGACCCAGCCTGGGGAACCAGAGGGACTTTGGAGTGCTATTCTTAAAGGCTTTATTCCTTTAATTAAGAGGGCTCTGCTTTCTCTTGAGAAAGGAACCTGTGAGGCTGTGTTTAGCTTCATTTTACGGCTCCTTGCGCGTTCTGGAGGGACGCATCTGCACAGGAGTGCTCGTGTTCCCATGTGCAGCAAGGGCCTGTCTGTGTCAGGCCGGGTGTCTTGCCCTGTCTCAGCATTTGCTGGGGATGGGCAAAGCATCTTGCTTGACTGCCTCAGTGTGTTTATGGGCTGTGGCTTGCCCTCGGGGAGTGACCACAGCGGTGAGCACGGCCCGTGCCCCGTGCCAGCACTGCTCTGCAAACAGGGCCCCGCAGCACCAGCTCTGCTTTGCAGCGCCTTGCCCACAGTGACGGTGCAGCCAGGCTGAGGAATACGTGGTTTTCACTTCCCTGGCTGCGAATGATTTTCCTGGCTCCAGGGAGGAGCCGTGCCCTGGTTTGAGGTACGACTCTACAGCTGAGTTCCAGACTTGGGGGGCACTTTGTTCTTGATCTCCTGATAGCTGCTGCCTCGCCAAACCTCTTTCTTTCCTTGCCATCTGTTTCTCACAGTGTGCAAAGTTATTGATGAGATGATGAAATCAGAGGCCATGGGTTTGCCAGAAAAAGGCTTTTTTCCTCTGCACGTGCAGACTCAGGCCTTCAAATGAAACCAACCCCCTGGAAACCCTGTGTGTCAGGCTCGGGGCAGCAGCTGCTGGGCTGGTGGTCTCATGACCAGTGGGTCCAGCCAGTCCCTTCTCAATGCACGTGCAGGCCTGGGCAGAGGTGTGGGGGTAATTAGCAGTAGAAAAACACGCCGTGGTAGCACCCAAGGGCGTTGTCCCCGGCGGGTGCTCTGTGTACAGCGCAGCTGGGCTGCCTGCTCGGATTTAGCCTTTGTTAGTCCTTGGCAGTGCTGTTTGGAGGCTGGAAGGCTATTCTAGGTATCTTTAATTACAGATTTTCTTGCTTAGTGAATAGCTGCAGTTATTAACATGCAGTGGAAAGGGTTGCAGGAGATGGGAACTATTCAAGGCATTCTTTTGTCCTGTCCTCCAAAAGACAGAGAAAACAGTGCCTTTACCAGCAAGCTCTGTTTTCTGACTAGCAGAGTTTGCAAGCAGTTTACTGTATTTCTTCTACTTTTCAAAAGCCATTGATTTTTGCAGTGTTGAAATTAGAAAAGAAGCCTATAAACTGATACATTCCTACATTCTAAAACGGACTTTCAGTCTCCTGCTGTCTTTTTATTGGTTTCCCCCTTCCCAGCCCTGCTGAATGTTGCTTAAGTCAGCATGTTGTAAGTGGCCCGTGGAGATCCAGGTCTGGCTGGTGTCACTTAAAACCCAACTGGCTTTGCAATAATGTCGCTGTTCCTGGACTTCCTGCACAGGAGCAAAGGTGCCCCCTCCCACACAGCTCGTGCTGCATCTGTATTGACTGGGAGCACTTGGCTAATCGCTTCCTGTAATTAAATTCTTCACTAAGAATAAAGTTAATCTTCTCAGAGCATATAAAACCTGACCCGCAGCCTGAGCAGGCAGAAATGCTGCTCTTTATAGGCACCTTTATCCCAGTGCAAAGGGCCCATTCCCAAAGCAGAAGCAATTAGGATAATTGGATATTCCTTGTCCTGAATCACAGATATATAATAATAAACTCTAAGTGATATGGTAGTTTTCTGCTTGAGGTTCCATAGATTCTTGAGGTTGGAAGGGACCATTTTGCCCATTCCTCATGACTCTGGTAAGACACCACTCTGCTCAGCCCTGTGTGTGTGATGGGATCACCAGTTCTGCTTGTCAGGGTGCTGGGGCTGGCTGGGGCTTTGTTGGCTTTTAAAGGTTTTTAGATTTGCATTTTCTCTGTTTGATGATGCTCAATAAGTTTGGCAGAGAGAAATGGAGGAGACTTTCCCCAACTTTTTTTCTCTTTGTTTACATAAACACATTAATAAACTAATTGCCCAAATCCTTGCTGGCTGGCAGAAGCATTAAGCTTGCTATGGGCTGCTGACTTAAACCATATGGTTTGGTCCTAGGGCTTCTTTGGGTTTTTAGAAGAGGTTTAAAAAGTGCCTGTTTGCATCATGTTGAAACATTAACATTCCAAGCACAAGTGGTTTTGCATAATTTATTACTCTCACTGTAGTTTTGCTCATACTCCAAAGTTCAGCTTCCAAGTACTGCATCCTCACTCCTCATTATTTATGTACAGCAAAACAAAACAACATTAAGTGCCAATCCAGGCATTTCTGTGTTTCATTGGATGGAGAAACTCAGACTTCTTCTGTAGCCATATCATTTCTTGTTCAATTATTAGGTGCCAAATTCAGAAGGAAGGTAACCTTCCCAGCATCCTTTCCTGGAACACAGACTGATAAAAATCAAGTGCTTATGGAGAGAAGGTATGTGGTACCAAGAGGATGCCAGATACTTGCCCTCAGCTGTTTAATTTGGGCAATTACAGTACATTTGTCAGTTCCACTTTTCTTCAGAGTGAAATTCACTTGCCAGTTCTCACACACTGTTTCAGTGCAGCAGTATTTCATCAGCAACCACTGTCACGGGTGTCTGATATGGCAGGGCTGTTATCGATTCCCCTGGTTTATTTTGTAATACCCATTGTCTCTGCAGCAAACATTGTATCTGAAATCAGAAACGTGGGTGAAACGTGCAGCAATGCCCCAGAACTGAGTGCTAGGGAGAACCTGGAAGCAGAACCCTGGCCTGCTTCACTGTGGAACCTGGTGTGCCAGGTGGGTTCCCCTACCATGATCGGGGTTCCTGCCCATAAATTCTGCCCCAGCTGATGCATTGTCATGTAGAGCACTGGGAGTGGTCTGCATTCCTCCCATCATTGTGCAGGTGTGGGTACCAGGAAGATGTCAGCCACTGCATTAGATGGGGGCTGAATAAATCAGTGTGCACGGATCATTGAGCCTCTTTGTTGTAAAACAAATGGTCTATGGTCAGTTAATCATATAAAGAAACATCTCCCAGACCTCATGGCATTATTCATAAGTACTAAATCTCCTTGCACTTTCATAAACAGAACCTCTGTTAAAATATGGGGAAATTACAATCTGCAGTAGTGGGTAGAGATGTAGCTGCCACGTACTGAGGGGGAAAAGGAGAAAGAGATCTTGTTTTTCTTGCAAGGGTCTTGTCTCTCTGCCATCTGAACAACCCCTTTGCCTTCAGCTCACAGGTCTCCTTGTGCTGGACCTGTGCTTGCCGTGTCTGCCCAGCCCTGTTAGGTGCTGTGGGAGCCCTGGGGTGGGCAGCACGTGCCCTGGGCTGCTGCTCCTTGTCCATGGCTGGTGGCCGTGGCACCGTCAGGCCCGCAGTGTCACAGCCACAGGGGTGGCTGCCTGTGGGCTGCCAGCGGCGGGCACGAGGCCTGGCACAGCCTGGGGCCCCGGGCAGTCTGGCTCATCTTGGCACTGCCCCTTCCGTGTGATGTGGCCATCCTGGGACTGATAAACTGCCTTTGTTTCCTGCCCTTGTTTCTCCCTGCTGGCAGGGGGATGAGTGTGCTGGAAGGTTGCTTGCTCTGATGGTAACTCCCAAAGTCTGTCTGCCCTCTGCTTCAGTGCCATCCCCACTGCTCTGTGGTGAGTGCCAGACAAGTGGAGCAGTAGAAAGTCGTAGAGTCACTGTGTTGTTTTTATCTAGATTTACCTAATTCTCTGTTAAATGGCTTTGAGGTGGCTCCTACCCATGTGAACCTGGGCTCTCTGGGCCATGTCCAAAGGGGCAGCTGCCTTCCCATGGCACCTCTCTGCTTGGGCTGTGGTCCCAGAACATCCGTTTCTTCTGCTGAAGGCCTGGAATTGATGTCTGGTGCTTTTCCATCATG
This sequence comes from Nicator chloris, assembly GCA_013400495.1. Taxonomy (NCBI): domain Eukaryota; kingdom Metazoa; phylum Chordata; class Aves; order Passeriformes; family Pycnonotidae; genus Nicator; species Nicator chloris. Next base: position 271,050 of record WAAE01010455.1, read on the forward strand.
ATTTAAAACAAGCCCCCTAACAGTGGTGTCCCAATTTATAGTTCGTGTTTCAAGAAAGTGGCTCTTATGTGTTGCCAGTCCTCAGCACATTCACTTGTTAAATTATGCACATGCTAATGAAGTGTGAAAATCAGCCAAATAACAACTCTCTGTAATCGCTTAATGTCCCCAGAGCATTGTGGCTTTTTTATTATTATTATTTTATGATTTGTGACCCATTCTGAATCATGTTTCTGCAGGGCGTTCTTCCAACAACTGGGGTTAATTAGTATTTTCACTTTTCCCCCTTCTGAACGAAGCCCAAACGTGCTCACAGCCCACAGTGCAGTTTGTTTTCTCTTTTGAATTAAATAATGCCTAGATTCCTGTCAGCACGGGAAGCAGCTTCCCAGCAGAACTGTGGAAATGCACACCCTGACCCCCAGCATACAGCTGGCCGTGTGGGCAGGGACTGCACCCGTGTCCCGCGGTTGCTGTCGCTGTGGTGGCTGTTCTGGGGCAGCGATGCTGCTCCCTGTGCCCCCGGACAGGCTCCCCGTCCCTGGCATGAGCACTGTCTCGTCTGGTGCAGCGGCAGTGGCAGCGAGTGATGTCCCCAAGGGCTGCTCTGGGACGTGAGGCCACCTGTTGGTTCCCCAGCTGTCCCTCCCTGCCATGGTGGAGCCCACCAGGCGTGGCCGACGCCGTGTTCGTGTTCAGAGGATGTCCATGGGCAGCGTGTCACTTGGCAGTGGAGCTGCTGCTCCACCTGCCAGCCGGGACCTGCTGTCAAATGCAGCGTTTGGATGCTGCCTCGTGCCACCCGAGGTGGGTGTGGGAAGTGCTCGTGGTGCTGAGCTCGCTTTGCAGCAGAGGTTGTCCCAAAGCCTGCAGCGATCCTGGACACCACCAGACTTGCACGGGCTTGGCTGAGCTGGCAGTGACGTTGGCAGTCACAGGAGGTCAGTGCTGCTGCCTTTGGGTGGGGAACTCTGAGCTTCAGCTATGTGTGACTGAGGCAGTTGAGATCTGCTCTAAGCCTTACTCCAACGAGGTGATTGACTCCTGGTGAACCTCAGCAGGCAGGAGCATGAGAGAGGGAAGCCCAGTGCCTTGGGCAGAGCATGGGCAGAGCATAAGCAGTGTTGCCTAATGCCAGGTAACATCCAGTAACCTACTTCTTCACTGACAACATGAGGAGGAAAAGAGATGAAGTACCCAGCTCTCACCTCATTTTTAGAAGGTGAGGTCTGTGAGACAACATACTGTTTATCACTGCAGCTTTCAGGGGAAGTTGTTGGATGTTGTATAGTTATGTCTGTTGGGTGTTGACCATGTGTGCTGCAGACGCACTCACTAACCCTCCTCCTGCTGCATCCAGGCAATTTTCACACTCGCCCCACTCTTCTCATGTCAGTAATGGCCTTGTATTCAGGATTGTTCTGCCTTGCTGCCACACCATTCACCTGTGGTTGAAGTGGAGTCACAATCGTCACCTCTAGCCAGAGCTTCATTCCAAGTGCTGTCCTGTGCTAGCTGTGTCCTGTGTGATGCTGCAGCCAGCTGGGAGCTGCTGTGCTCCAGGACAAGAGCTGAGGCCCTGTTCCCCATGGGCATGGGTACTGAGGCTGGGCAGGCAACCACTTGAAGCAGAATCAGCCATAGCCTGTGACAGCAGATCTGTGGCTGAATCACAGACTGCTCCTTAGGAACCTTGGTGGCCTGAACCCGGGTGTTTCACAGAGCTGTTGCTGTGGCTGTTGTGTTGCTTGTGGAGCTGCTGGCAGAGCAGCTGCCATGTCTGGGCAAGTGACAGCTTCTTGCCCCAGCCTGGCCTCCTGTGTGCCTCTGCTCTTGTCTCCACGTTTGCCACTGGTTTGGAATAGACTGAGCCCTTCTCCACACGCTCTGGCTGATGGTGGCGTGTTGCTGTGTTGATGATAACACCTCTCTGGGAACAGCCAGGTTCAGCTCCCACTCTGGTCCCTGCACTGTGGTGGATGAACAATGTCAAGATTACCTCAGCCCAACAGTTTTGTCAGAAATATTTTCCACTGATCCTGCCTGGGGAAGCACCATGTTTAGCTTCAGTGATACAGCCCTGACACCAGAAAAAGAGCTTCCAGCAAAGGCTTTTAATTCCCTGTCAGAATTAACTTAATTAAATCCTATCTGACTGGAAGAGGGTTTTCACTGGATATAGTGGGTGTCTATGCTTCCATTTGGAAGCCTCTAACATCCCGGAGTTTATTCCCTGTAACAAACAAGGGCTTTGTTCCCACTAAAGATAGATGTAGATACTAAATTTGTTATTTTTCAAGCAGTAATATTTGTCATTTACACTTGCAGTTTATAAACAAGTGGTTTTCAGTCTGTAACTTACCAGCAGGAGGCAGGAATGCTGCCTTGCCCAGAGACCTTGGGCCTTCCCAGGGACTTGTGGCCTTTGGGTGCTTTCTGCACCCCAAGCAGCAAACTTGTAAAGTTCAAAGACAGGCTCATTTATAGCTGCAATCCGCTCCTTCAAGCTGCTGCACAAATCACTTTTAAGCAATTCATTTCAGCGGCTCAGGATGCCACTTAATGAACCCAACACTAAATTGAAAGAAAGAAAGTTTAATTAAAATACTGCAAGGAAAATGTCTTGAGACAAGCTCTTCCAGGAGCAGATTGAAAATGATGGCACAGACATCCGTCTTCCATGGGAAAAAGTGTTAAAGTAGGCAGAAAACACCGTTTGTGCTGAGTTTCAGAGGGAGCAGATAAAGCTTGTGTTGCGGTCTGGCCCCATGCAGGGCTCTGGGTTGCCGTGGGCTCTTGCATGGCCTTGTGAAGGGTTTGTGCCCCAGCAGAGCGTGGGGGGCCATGGCTCAGTGGTGCTGAGCCACGTGTGGAGGCAGAACCTGACGGTGGCCACCTGCCGTGGGTATCACTGTGCCTTTGGCACTCTGGGGACGGGGCACATCCCACAGGGACAACCCTGAGTGGCACCGGTTCCTGAAGGCACCAGCAGGGCAATGGGCTGTGCTGACAGCCCGTGCCACCTCCCAGAGAGGGCTCTATGGCCAGTGCCACTTGACTGGGACAGAGGCAGGGAAATGCTGCTGGAGGAGCACCGTGGTGCCTGATGTCAGTGTGAAATGTCCTGTCTGCCCAGACATGGGTACTGAGGTGGGGGTGGCACAGCCCAGTGCTCTGGGTGGCACTGCCTGCCACTGTCCCATTGTGCTGCCATCTTACTCAGTACAGCCCCAGATGTTGGATTAAGCCTTCTTTAGCTAATTAAATTCAAGTCTGTGCAACAAATGCCAGGGGTCTGCACAGTGTTGGTGTGTTTGCTTCCCTGTAGAATTGAAATTGGAACTGGAGTGTTAAAAACATTTTTTCAAATGCCACCACTCTGATGGGCATGGCTGCTGTGGCTGCTGGCTGTGGAGAGGTAGCTCGTGGCAGGGAAGGGTCAGTTTCCCCATGCAGAAGGTGTTCATATTCCATCAGCTGCATTCCCCATTTGCCTCCCCCCATTCCCCATCACTTGCAGGCCCATCTGTCTCACTGCTGACCCACTACTGCTCCTCACTGCTGATCCACCTGTGTTTCTGTCTTGGTGCTGCCTCCCTGCCTGACCCAGCTGCAGGCAGCCCCTTTAGGCACCCTGTGCCCGGGTTTGCCCATGGGCACCCATCCCTTGAGTCGCCACGTGTGCAGTGTGTTCTGTGATCCCTTGTGGGATGGGTCTGCAGGTGGTGCCCTCGGGGAGCACTCAGGGCCAGCTTTCTGGGAGGAGCTCCTGTCACAGCAGGTGCCTGTTGTGCCTCCCAGGTTCAGCCAAGGGGCTTGTTCCAAGCGCACCAAACTGGAATAATGTGACAGAGAATGACATCAGAGCAAGATGGTAACAAACTTGGGTTGAAAGCTGAAAATAGCTGCTCTACATGAGAGCAAAGCTTGCTGCTTCTGAATTTTACTTGCTTCGCTGACATTTGGGTACTTCTAATTAAAATTTTTAAAGAGTCGATAGTTTTTGCTGATCAGCTAACAGATGGCTGCAGCAAGATGACCAGAAAGACAGACTGCATGGCACACGAAGTGTGTTGGAGTGCATCCACCACCGACCCTGCCTGCCAGAACCGTCTGACTGACGCGGGGCTGCATCTGAGAGTCCCCTGGGCTTGCCAGGAAACATCCCCAGCACACAGGTACGTGCTGAGGGTCACACCTGGTGCTGCAGTGTTCACCACAGTGTTCCCTTTTGAGAAAAGCAGTTTTTGTGTTCCTGCTGCAGATAAAGATCTTATAAATACAAAGAGTTCAGTATTGTTGCCATCTGTGACTTCCTGCTTCCTGTGTCAGGTGTTCAGGTTTTCAGCAACCCGTCATGTCCCTGGAAATCACAGCTTTTCAGAAGGTATTTTGGAACCAGGCCACTTTTTGGGTTGCTTATGCCTTCATGCCCATGCATGAGAAGTGCCCAGACAGTTCTGTGGCAGAAATCATTGGTGTTTTTAGAGGTTTCAGTGTGGAAGAGGTGGAGGACTTGGTCAATGCTCAGCTGGTTATTACAGTGCCTCATTTTTTAAGGATATATTTTGCAGATGGACTTGGATTTTCCATCACTATTCCTAAGCCTAAATCAGCCATTTTGAGGAGGTTGTGTCTGCTGTGCCGCTAAGCCTCTTGGCACAGGGATGGCAGAGTAAATCCTGCAGTGAGCCAAGGGACAGAGCACTCGGCTGAGTCGCCTGGAATGCTCTGGCAGAGTGAGCCAGCTCTGCACCACAGCTCAGCTTAGCCCAGCCCAGCCCAGCCCAGCCCAGCCCAGCCCAGCCCAGCCCAGCACAGCACAGCACAGCACAGGCAGTGTGTGCAGGGAGAGCCAGAGCACAGGGCTGGGGGAGGTGAGGGCAGGGGTGCAGGAGGGCAGGAGGGCTGGGGTGCAGGAGGGCAGGGGGTGCAGGAGGACAGGGGTGCAGGAGGGCAGGCTGTGCCAGCCCGAGCCACTGGCCCGGCATTGGCCTCTGAGCAGCTGTGGGAACACCAGTGAGTCACCGAGGGCTGCCCTGATGTGCGCATACAAGATGAATAATGTAGAAAAGAATAGTAAATAGAGAAACAAATCATTCAGAAAACTGGATTTCAGTAAGTGCCCAACTCTCAATCAGTTTGCTTTTAAGCCCCTAGGATTAGCTCTGTTGGTTAGAGCATGGGGCACATAATGCCAAGGTTGTGAGTTCAATCTCTGTGTGGGACAGTCACTTAAGTGATGGACTCAGTGATCCTTGCAGATCCCTTCTAACTCCGAATATTCTGTGATTTCTTGAAAGAAGTTGCTGCGCTCTGCAGGCCGTGGTTTGTGGTTATCTCAGGTGTGTGTGCAGAGGGTGTGCACTGTTAACTGAGGTAGCACTTGTGAACCTCTCCCACCCCACGCAGAGCTGGGGCTGTGCTGGGGCTGATTGGTGGGGCTGCTCTGGGTCTCCTGGCAGCAGGGTGTGCTGGGGCACCCTAGAGTAGCTGTTGGTTTTCCTCACAAAGTGAGGCTTTTTTTTGCCTCACTGGTAGAGAGATTCTTGGGTGCCAGGCTAATTGTCTTGATTTACATGCTGTTCTGCCACCCCAAGTGTGATGTGCAACAGATTAATAAGGTGTTCATAGCCTGACCAATTAAAAATTGTCATTAATCCAAGAGCTAATGAATTCTTTATCTCGATGCAGACAAAAGAGTTTTGTGTTGTGTGCGTACTCAGGACCCACCAGGAGTGGTGGGCAGGCGTGGGTGCTGGGTGGGGCCAGGGGCCAGGGCAGCTGGGCCAACGGCAGCTTCACTGCTCTGCTTCCCTCTGTTCACCTCCTCAGATGGGCTAGGTTGTGCTTCTGCCTGAAAGCTGCCCTTCACTGTCTTTTCTGTTTTGTTACTCTGCTCCTGTCGATGACCCAGTCCATCGCTGCATGGGCTCTGCTGGTGCAGTGGGCTCTGCAGCAGCGCTGGCTCTGCTCCTCTCATGTCCTTGCCCTGGGCACCTGGGGCTGTGAGAGCCTCTGGCCCCTGTGAGTCTCTGTCTCAAACCCTTCCATGATGTTATTTCCTCCTGAACTCTCCTTTCCAGCAGTTCCAGTAAATTATGCCTGGCCAGGATGGTGGAGTGATGTAAATTCACATTCTTGCACGCTGGCATTCTGAAATGGCTGCTTTGGTGGGGGACACTGAGTGACACGGAGTTGCTGCCAGATGGGAGTTTCTTTCATCTAGGTTGGGTAGCACGAAACCACTCTTTGCTGTAACAAGGGCAGAGAATTTTGGAATGTGCCAGTATTCTTAGGTCTTCAATCTAGGAGAGTTATTCAGTTCTGGGGAAGAGGAGCAGCTGCTGCCAGCTGTGCAGCATCATGTGGCCATGACAAGGAGCTGTACCCAGAGAGCAGAGCTCAGCAGTGTGGGCAGCCCTGCCCAGGCTGCTGGGTGGTGCCAGGTGAGCTGTGACTCCATCCCTGCAGGAGCAGGACTCCTGATGGGCACAGGGATGGGCCTGCCCCCAGGCTGGGACGTGTTCAGGCCTGGTGCTCTTGCACTAAGCCCGTCCTCCCTCCTTCACCACAGCCCTGGCCTGACTGGCATGAAGGGCTCGGGCAGGTGTTGTGCCGTGCCATGCCAAGGTCTGCTGTGCTTCACTTTGTAGTGTCAGCAAGCTGTGGTGTTTCAGGGCATTTTGCTGATGCTCCAGATCCTTACTGGGCTTAATGCAGTGGAATTGATTTCTGTTTCCCAGGCTATCATTCACCTCAGCAGGGGATAATCAATGCCGATCAATCACATGTGATTTTGCATGCCATTAGATTGCAGTTTAACCTCTGCTGTCCTCTGCCCTCCCACCTCACCCCCCCTGCCGTGGACCACACAGTTTGGGGCAGTATTGATGGCCCAGGCTCCCCACACCACCCTGCACATTGTACCGAGCCCTGTTCTGGTGGGGCTTGGATGCCACTTCCTTGTCTCCTTCTTCTCTGTGGCCTTGCCCAGCTTTCTGACTCTTTAGCCTGCTGCTTCTGTACCTGAGGGGTCCTGAAGTCCCCCCCCACCCCGTTTTAGATTCTCTCTGACACTTTTTCATGGGCAGGGAAGGGAGTTGCATTCCAGTCTTTGAATGAGCCTCTTGCTCTGCCTGTTGGGGTTGGGGCTGGGGGTCCAGCTCTGCTGCAGCTGCCGGCTGTGCTGGGTTAAACCTGACCTGACACAGGGCAGAGAAGGTCCTAGTTGCTTCAGGGTGCCTTGCAGTGTCCAGGCCTGAGCATTGGTAGGTCCACAGCGCCCATCAAACTGCTTGTAAAGCCCTGCCATGGACGTGAATTCCTCATCACTGACAGCGCATGCCTTTCAGAGTAAACACTTTGCTAGCTCTTTGTTTGTTTGTTTGTTTGTTTGAAGACAGGCAGACAGAAAGGGAGACCAAAGAGATCTCTTTTAAACAGTGAAATGTAGTGTTACCATTTCCTGAGCAAAGCCTGTCACTGAGGATCAGACCTGGGAGTCCTCCTTGAGAGGCTGAGGATTATGCTTTGTTATTCAGTTGTAATTCTAAGGTTTGTGTCCTTCTCAAAATCCCTTTCTGAACTCAGGGTCCATCTCTTGCCTTGGGGTGGTGGGATGCAGAGAAGGTGGGATGCACTGACACCTCCACAGGGGATCTATGGGTGAACTTGTGCTCTGGCTCTCCCATTACCAGACATTCCCTCCATAAGCCTCTTAATTTTTCATTACCTCTTCATGCTTTCTTCATCCACCTGAGGGGTTTCAGATGTAGGCTTTGTTCTCAGTTAACAGGACCCACTGGTGTCCCACTTGCTTTCTCCCTCATGGGCAAGCAGCAGTCAGGGGGTGGCCACTGTACCATGGCTTGGTTGTGCTCCCAGTCAGGGGCCACATCTCTGTCTCCTTGGCAAACCCCTGCAGGCATCACTCTCTTGAGGGGTCTGATGTGGGGGGATGAGGGATGTGGCTGTGCTATTATCCCACACTTATCAGTATTAAACTCGATGTGGCAACTCATAGCCTGGGATTTGAATGATCTAAATCCTTCCTTTGGCAGCCTGGTTTGCTGTTATTTATGGTGCTTCCCAATTTATTATCATCTGCAGTTGGAGGCTTTGTGTGTGTTGCTGTCCACGGAGTGATTTATACACGTGGTGGAGAGAGCAGGGCGTGTGGAGCCGTGGTCTCAACCCCTGAGAACCCTCCTGGCCCCCCCGCCCCGCTGGGCAGAGCTGAGCTGGGCACAGCAGCGAGCCAAGGGCAGGGGAGGGCAGGGGAGGGCAGGGGAGGGCAGGGGCTGCCCAAGAAACGCAGAGGTCTGGCTGGGGAAGGAGTCGGCTCCATGGTGTCATCAGGACAGCTCCTGGCTGTGGGTGTGGGAGAGCAGCAGATCTCTGGAAGGGTCTGGAGCACAGGTCTGGTGAGGAACAGCTGGGAAAGGGGCTCAGCCTGGAGAAAAGGAGGCTCAGGGGGGACCTGGTGGCTCTGCACAACTCCCTGCCAGGAGGGGACAGCCGGGAGGGTCGGGCTCTGCTCCAGGCCACAGGGACAGGAGGAGAGGGAACCGCCTCAGGCTGGGCCAGGGGAAGTTTAGGTTAGAAATTAGGAAAAATTCCTTCCCTGAAAGGGCTGACCAGCCCTGGCACAGGCTGCAGTGATGGGGTCACCATCCCTAGAGGGATGTAACAGATGTATAGATGTGGCACTTGGGGACATGGGTTAGTGGTGACCTGGGCAATGCTGGGGGAATGGTTGGATCTGAGTTTAGAGGGTTTTCCAGCCTAAATGATTCCATGATTGTGTGTGGTCACAGACCTGCCTTCTCACTTCTTAGCCCAAAGGAGTGTCACGTTCCACTGGGGAAGCAGGCAGCAGGCAGAGCCCCTGGGAGGGCTGGGGGGCACCCTCTGCCCGGTGGGTGTGGGTCCAGGGATGTCCCTGCCACCATGGAGTGGCTGTACTGCTGTGGCCTGGGCCTCACGGGCTGGGCCAGGGGTGCCATCCTGTGTACCCTGGGGCCAAGTGCCCCTGGCACAGGCCTTGGGACACCTGTGGTGTCCTGTGTCCTCCCCACCAGCACAGGTGGTGCCAGGGCCCTCTTGCCTGGAGCAAATGGGACGTGCCAGGAGTGGGGATGATGTGCCTGGAATGCTCTGGGGTGAGGACAAGGTGCTTGGGATACTCTAGGAGCAGGGACGATGTGCCTGGGAGGCTGCAGGAGCAGGGATGTGACACCCAGGCCCCTGCCCTGGTGGGCAGAAGGAGAGGGGGGCTGTGTGGGCAGCTGCCTGCTGCAGATCAGGCTGCTCCAGGGATCCGGGGCTCAGCACCACTGCAGCTTCCCTAGTTTATCTTCTTTCTTTTTAATAACAGATTGATTCCCTGTTCCTGGCAGAGAGCATGCCTTCCTCCACGCTGGGAGAGGGGGAGGGGGTGTGTTGTAAATTTCCCATTTTTCTGATAAAACTGTATCGCTACGGCGGAAATCAAATCCCATCTTGGATATTTTTAGCACGAGAGCGTGAAGGCACAGAGATGCCGAGGGAAGGGAGGATGGGAGGGGAGGGAGGACGGCGGGCTGGGTCTCCATGGAAACTGTTTGCTTTAAATTCCCTCATTGGGGCACTGAGTGTGTAGGAGGTGATGAAGGAAATGAAAAAGCAAAAAAGAGGCAAGATTTTTTTCCTTTCTGTTGTCACAAAACTGCTGAAGGAACCTTCGGAGAAATGGGCATGAATTATTGATCACCTCAACACTAATTCATGTGCATTTTCATTAGTAACCACCCTGTGGTGTCTCTCGAGGGCAGCAGGTGGGGTGTGCAGCAGCCGTGACTGACCTCTGGTTTGTTCAGACACCTTTGGAAAGGAGCTGGTGCCACTCTGTGCTCCTTTGGAAAGGAGCTGTCACCTCTGTGGGGCTCCTCCGTTTGCCCTCTGGGTGTTCTGTGCTGGGTTGTTGTTACTACCCAGACACACCAGGGAAAAGAGCCAGAGCCCAGACCACGTGTGCTGGGGGAATGATGCTTCTGTCAGCTGTGGTGGATTTGGGCTTGGGTTGGATACTTCTACTCAGAAGGAGGTTTTTTAATATTTAGGGTATTTTTTTTAACATATGAAAGATGTTAGCCAGGCTCTGTTGGTATCCTTGTCTGAAGTCCTGATGATGGGCATGAGTAAACAGCAGGTCTGGGAGGATCTGTGGACCTGAAACCCTCTTCTCTGTGGGTGTGGTGGAAATGGGTGGCACGAGGGTGTCTGTGGTGCCTGGCCCTGCTGTCTCAGACCACAGCCCTGCTCACAGGCTGCTGCATTAGATCATGTCTGAAAAATGCCTTACTGCAGCACACAGTTATTTTTAATTCATTGAAAAGGGAATGACCTAAAACTGGCAGCTGGTAATGGAGAGGATTAAATAGAGCAAAACAGGTACATTTTCAACGGAGTAATTTTAGAAGGAAGCAGCATACCTCATTATGAGGTGCACATTAGCACTGCCCAGCCATAGCCACTGAGTCCCCTGGCTGCTGCTGGAGCAGTTCCCAGGCTGTTCCCAGCCTCATCCACCTGGGTGACACCAGGCTCAGCCCATGACATCCCAGCAATGCTCTCCAGGGTGGGGGTCACCTGCTGCAGGGGTGAAAACCTCTGTGTGAGCCAGGGTTGAGCTGGAGCTGCTGAGCCAGACTTGGTGCCAAACACAGAATTTCAGTGCTTGAAGGTGTCTGACTTTGCTCTGGCTCCTGTCAGCAGCTGTGGTTGCAGTGGGAACAGGAGACTGCTTTGGGTTGTTGTCCCAGGGATGTGTTTTTTCTCGTGTGTGTGTTCTGTTTGTTCTGCCATGAAATTGCAGATTGGGTTCTGGTTCTGCGGGACTGTCACAGGCTGTAGTGAGGTGGACAGGTTCCAGCAGCACAGATGGAATTTGCCCTGTCCCAGTGTCCCTCCCCGGCCTCTAACAGGTGTTAAAAATGCCTGTCCTGCCCTTTGGGAGGAATTTGCTGAATGTGGTGCTTGTGCAACCTTGCTAAATGGGACTGATATTTAACTAATTGTTCAGATCCAAACGAGAGAAGAGCAGGTGATCTGAAGAAGTTCAGAATCAATTTCCTAACCTTAACTCCAAAAGACTGAGATGTCTGCCAGGTGCTGCCCATGCCTGGCTGCAGTCCACCCCACTGGTGTGAGCCAGAGTAGAGCTCAGCCCCTGTGCAGCACACCTCAGCCTTCCCGAGTGTTGGTAGCAGATGGTTAAACACTTCCTGGCACCGTGTACTGGCCACAATGGCCACAAGGCACACAGGTTCCATGTGAAGGAATGAAGTGTTTGCCTCGGAGCCCTCTAGCTCAGTGCCAGCCAGCCTAGCCCTGTTTGCCTGTGTGCTGGTGTGCACTGGTGTGTGTGCTGAGCCCTGCTGAGTTTTGGTGAGTGCCAGGATGGGTTGTCTGTCCTGGATCTCCAATCTGCCTGGAGTCTCTTGCTCAGCTGGGATGCTGTCTGGGGCACAGAGGTGTTGTTTTGGGGGAGCCCGTGGCTGTGTGAAGGGGCTCTGAGGTGCCTTGTCTGGGTGATGCCACAGTATGGGGTGTGTGTTTGGTGGATGCTTTCTGGGCTGGCGTCCTGGAAGACAGAGCCTCGGTGGTGTTCCATGCTGCACCAGGAGCTTGGGCCATTTGCTGCATTTTGTCTTTTCTTGTTTGCTGAGGTAGCTTTCTAGTCTGTATCTGGGATAAAACTCATGGGGAGGGAGAGGGACAGCTCAGGTTATGTGTTTCTGAGGCTTGCTCTGCTGGCACACAGCAGAGCTGGCACACAGCAGAGCTAACACGCAGAGCTGACTGCTGCTCCACAGCAGTGCCCAGAGGGCTCCGAGGGCTGGTGGCTGTAGCCCAGGCAGTGCCATGGGCTGTGAGCACAGGCAGTGCCTGCAGCCGTGGCCAGCACCAGGGCCTGCCCCTGCCCAGAGCCCTGGGCTCCAGCCCTGCCAGTCCTGGGGCTGCAGAAGTGAGAAGGGCAGGGAATGCACATGGCAGGAGTGAGCTGGCAGCTGTTATGGCCAAGTGCTGTTCATTGCAGAATCCATCCTGCACCCAGTGCTGAGGCTCCAAGGCTGCAGTCATTCTTCCAGTTCCCCAGCTTCGTGCTGGTGGAGTGTGGCTCCCCGGGCAGTGGGTGAGCACCAGTTGGGCATTAATTGCCGTGGAATTAACCTCTGACATTCTTCTAAAAATAGGCCAAATAAATCCAATCATTAGCAGCTCCCGCCTGCATTGCCTCAAGGGTAAACACTGCAGATTAGAATGTTTGCAGTTACAGGTCTCTGTGTCCCCTGGCTTCTCCTGCCACTGAGCCCAGAACCCTGGAGATGGTGCCCTGGCTTGTGAGTGCAGTGGCTTTTCAGCTGATGGAGGGCTGAAAGGCATCACTTTAATTTACCTTGGTAGGTGATGGTAGATTCAGCAATGGGCAGAGGAAAGCAGCAATGTAGACGTGTTCACCTGAGCTGTTCTAGCTGGGGAGCTCAGGGAGAGAGGACAAAGGTGTCTCAATTTGTGTGCACCCTCTCCTCTGAGGGTGAAGGCCAAGCACCACCCCCGGCAGAGGGTGGCACAAGGGCCAGGTGGGAGCAAGATCTGCCTGTCACCCAGGTGCTGAGGTGACGTGCTGGGGGCACCATTGGCACCAAGCCCTCCAAGCCCTCTCTAGGTCCCAGAAATCGATTGTGTCACCCCAAGTGGTGCAGGCAACTCCCCAAGGCCCGAGGGGAGCGTGCTGAGCCGTGCTGTACTGCCCAGCCCTGTGCCCTTGCTGCTGACTGTGGTCCTCAGGCTGCGTTTAGCACAGGCACAGTACCTGGAAATCGCACTGGGACCTGGGGCACAGGCCAGGGCAGGGGGGCAGGAGCACCAGGGGGGCTCATGACAGCGTAGCTCTGAAGCTCTCAGCCCGTTTGATGTGAGAGACGATGGAAAAACAGGGATTTAGGGAGACAGCAGAGGGCCCAGAGCACTGAGCACCGACAAGGCAGGAAACTGTACGGGGCATGGTGCTTTCTGGATGCCTGTGGAAGTCAGGCTGCAGTTACTTAAATTCTCTTTGTCTTCTCTTTGCCAGCTGACATCATCTCCACAGTTGAGTTCAACCACACTGGAGAGTTACTGGCAACAGGGGACAAGGGGGGCCGGGTTGTGATATTTCAGCGTGAGCAGGAGGTAAGTGCCACTGAATGCAAAATGCCCATTTTATCCTTTTAAGTGAAGCGTCCTGCTGTTCCCTAATCTGCCTGTGTCACTCCTAAGCTCAGGGCCCCCTTGGCATACTACAAGCTGAAAAGCAGCTATTTACATCAGCAGGGCCACATTTCCTCCTGCCAGACACCTTCCAAACATTGCACTGCCTGCATTCTTCTGCTCCATGTGTAACAGGGATCAGGCAGCACATCTGAGTGTGTGATGAGTGCCCATCTTGGAGATGGCACCACCCCAAGAACCCCTCATGCCACCAAAATTCTGGAAATTGTAGATGGATGCAACAATTACGTTTCCCTTCCAAAACTTTGCACAGGAAGTGTTAGCAAATGCTTTGTTGGAAGCTGGAGGTTGTGCCTGCTGGAGAAGCGTGTGTTGGGCCCTCGGTATGGCCCTGCACTGGCAGGCACAGGGCCAGCCTGGCTGGGGGAGCTGTGCCAGCTCCTGCTGCCAGGGACAGTCCCCACCATTTCCAGAGCTGTCCCAGTTAGCTGCTCTGGCCTGAGCCAGAGGGACCTGTCCTCAGCTGTGCTGGCAGGAATGCGTCAGACTTGGGCATGAGACATGTCACGGTCTGATAATGGTTTTAAATTTTTCTCAAAGTAAAAGCTTTAAAATTATTTCTACATACACTGAAGAGAACTCAGTGGTTAACATCACATGTGTAGACACTTCATCAGCCTTTCCAGCACTATTTCATTTCTCCTTTTCCTCTCATGTCATTATTCTACTGCTTTTCTTGAACTTTAAGCCTCCAGCATCACTCTGAATGTATCCACTCAGCTCTTGCTCAAGGGGACATGTGGGGCTTCACCCACCCACCCAAACCAAGGCTTCCCATCCTGGACCTGTAGCTGCTGCCAGCAGCTCTTCTGTGGCTGGGTTCAGCACCTGGCAGGAGCTGGCACTCGGTCCCAGCCATTCACCAGGGACAGACGGTGGGCTGAGATCCATTCCTGCTCCATTCCCTCTCCATTCCTTCTCTGTTTCCACTCCATTCCCTCTCCATTTCTTGTCCATTTCCTCTCTGTTCCCACCGAGCCCCCCAGGAGCCGTGCTGGCAGCAGAGCCCTGCTGGGCATTCAGCCTGCCCTCGCTGTCACCAAGCGCAGAGCGCCCTGGCCCCGCTGCCAACACCTTGGGCTCCTGCCTGTCCCTGTGCAGAGCAAGAACCAGCCCCACCGCCGGGGAGAGTACAATGTCTACAGCACCTTCCAGAGCCATGAGCCAGAGTTCGATTACCTGAAGAGCCTGGAGATCGAGGAGAAGATCAATAAGATACGGTGGCTGCCCCAGCAGAACGCGGCGTATTTCCTGCTCTCCACCAACGGTATGTGGCCGTGCTGTCCTGCTGCTTCAGGCCCCTGGCTCCCACCACCACGCAGTGTCTTCTCTGTTTCTTTGGGGAAATACTTGTTTAAAACCCTCCCTGCAGGGTAACACAGGTGTCTTGGAGGAATGGGTCTGGCAGAGCTCAATCCCTGTGCACCAGGTGTATTTCATGGCAGCTCCTCCCTTTGAGGGAGAGAGGGAGGCTTCTGACCTGCAAACAACTTATATTTTTTATTCTCGGGATTCTGGGAGTTTATTTTTTTTTAAAGACAAACTGCAGGTGTTTTGTTTCAATTTGCAGTTGTGTTTGGCTCAGCAGTTCCATGTTATGTTCTGATAAATATCATGAGGATCTAGGAATATTACTTGGGATGAATGGGACCTTAAGATGGATGTGACTTAATTACTTCAGGGGAAAAGCAGGGGTCTAATTATCTTCCATAACCAACTTACTTTGTGTTACAGAATTGACTCTATTGATCATTGTAACAAAATTCAAAGACTTATTAAACTCATTTGGGGGAGAATCATTGAAATGCAATGAAGATTAATTATACAGCATAATGTTCTGTTAATTGAGTTTTTAAATAGTTTTTTGATTAACAGGGATATTACCCTTCCATTTGGGTGGTGTTCCATATGCAGGCAGGTTATCAAAACAATTAGTTTGGAAATACTCCTGTGTTATGCTGTTTGTTTTTGTTCTTACTGTTACACTAGCATTTTATAGTGAACCCCCCAAAACAGAGCATGTTAATAACAACAAAATTAATTGGCGCTTCTTTGGAGTTGCCGTGTAAGAGAGAAAATGAAGATGGATGATGGGGTTTTGTATGAAACCGGGTGGAAGTGATGATAAACTACGGATGGAGTCCCTGCCAGGAGGGAGTGAAGAAAACACCATTATTCACAATAACCCCACGTGTTCCTGGAGTTCTTTCTGCGGGGGCTCTGTGGCACCGGGGCTGGGATGCTGGGAGGAGACAGGGAGCTGCCTTCAGTGCTGGTGTGTGCTGGGCTCTGCCCAGTTCTGGATGGGGAATGTCAGTGTGACTCTGGGTGAGCTAAACCTCTGTCACGTCTCAGGGGGTGGCCAGGGCCAATGCGCTCTGCACTCTCTGCTCCTCTGCAGGGCTGTGCACCAGCAGCTTGCTGTGGGCACGGGAACATCTATCAGCACTGCCAGCACGTGGCACTGGGGGACGCAGGAGGTTTTCCAGCCCATGTGGCCTTGGCGCAGGCGTCAGTGGGCGGCTCAGGGAGCAGCCACCACGATGCTCTCCTCTCTCCTCCCCCAGATAAGACGGTGAAGCTATGGAAGGTCAGCGAGCGGGACAAGAGACCGGAGGGATACAACCTCAAGGATGAGGATGGGCGTCTCCGAGACCCCTCCATGATCACCGTGCTGCGGGTGAGTGTGGGGGCCTGAGGAGCCCTTCCCTGCAGGGTCCTGGAGGAAAATTGCTGCTGCTGTCACCTGTGTGCCCTGGGGCCTGCAATGCCATCCTGCCGTGGTGGGTTGGTACTGAAGGGCATCCTTGTGAGAGGCGGGTGCTGTGACTGGGGCAGGGAGTGGATGAGGGAGCTGCCGTGGGTGCCTGGGCTGTGCTGCTGCTGGGCAGACGTGCTGCCAGTCCTGCCTGGTGTCCCATGTCTGGTACCCCAGTGCCACAGTGTGCTGTGCTGCCCCGTGGGCTCAGCCAGTGAGAGCAGAAGCTCTTCCAGCTTGGAGCATTCCCAAATGTAACTGCTGCTCTGCTGCTGTAGGTGCAGACATACTTCCTCCAAATGAGTTTTCCTCCTGGTCATGACATTAATCAGACCAGACCACCTTGTAATTTATTAACACTCTGTCAGAATTTGCATTTTGAGTACTTGTGGGGTTTATATTTATACATATAAAATTGTTACTATGATTGTGCTTGCCTCACTTTGTGGGTCCCAGTTCTGTTGTGCATGAAGCCATTGAAACCCTGGGCAGGAGTTAATTCTTGTCTCTGTACAAAATTGTTCCTGGTGACTGGCAGCACTTTTCTTTACAGAGCAAGAGAGCATTTATTTCATGTAGATGTGTATCTGCTGTTATGTTTCAGGCAGCATTTCCAGGCTGACAGGCTGATACCTGACAGCCCCTTGGAGAGGTTTGTTCGGCGTCTGGCTGTCGGAGCTGGGGCTGTCAGCCCTCGGCAGGGTGGGAGGCAGGATTTGGAAAGGCAGCAGTGTCAAGGGTGTTATCCCAGGTGGTGCTTCCTTCTCCAGTCAAATACACTGGGAAGGCCCAGGAATTTCTTTCTCCCCTGTAGAAGGTCATACTGAAATATCAGGGAACTGAACAGGGTTGGAGTCCACTCACTGCCTTGAAAGTTTCAGCCTTTGTTTTACTCTCAGCCCATGCACTCCTGGTAGCAGCTCAGTGCTGTGAGGCTGGAGGAGCTGCTCTTTGGTGACTGCCAGTGCACTGGGGTCAGGCACTGCCATTCCTGCTCCTGGCGAGGGGCTGGCAGAGGCACAGGGCACTGGGAGGTCTAACACGTTTTAAGAGCTCGACTGATGCTTATTGGCATCTGCTGTGCAGTGCCTGTGGTCCCTGAGGACAGAAGATTGAGGAGTCTTCCACCAGCCCCATTTGATGTAATGTTTTGATGATTTTACTTAGACAGATATTTACATAGCTGTAACCGTTTTGCTGCAGCTTTGTGTAAATCTGATGTGTAACTGTCCTGTGATGGGTGCACTTTAAATTAAAGCCACATCCATCCATGGTTTAATTTTCAACCACAGACAAGTGAAAAAGGGTTTTAAATGCACCTTGCTGCCATAATTTCTCACCCATTTGGCTTAATGGTTTAAATGCACTTGATGAGCATCATCCTCTGAGGAATTTCTAACCCACATAGTGCAAAAGGAATATTTAACTCTGCTCAGGCTGTGCAGTGAGGTGTTTACTGCCATCAGAAGAGCTCTGCTGATTTGAATTGCCCCTGGTCTAATAGCTGCAAGCCCTTTGACCTTACGTGACTGCCTGGGTGTGCTCGAGTACCACTGGTGTACCTGTGCCTTGGGATGTAGGTAGGGGATCATTAACAGGAGTGGTGTCCAGGCCTTAAACCTTTCCAAAGGGAGGATGTCTTGGCTTTGGCCCCTCACAGCACAGGGCAGGCTGGGGTGGCAGCCCAGGTGCACGGGGGGCACTGGGGCTGTGGGTGCCTGCTGCAGGCCGTGCTGCTGCAGGGAGGGTGCAGGGGGCAGGGCCTTGTGTGCCTTCGTGTTTGTAGCTGTCACAGAGCCCTCTCTTAAGAGCTGCCGCTTCACTCTTTCAGTTCCAGCAAATTCCATCATAAATCCTGGTTTGTGTCTCCCATTTTGCCGAAGCTCTCAGATTTCTTGGCCTTGTGTGGTTTCCCAGGGAGGCTGTGCTGTGCCCCACTGCATCTCATTCCCTGGACAGCAATCCCAGAGTGGTTGTGCTGGAGGATGCCTTGGAGGAGGTCTGCTGTGCTGCTGCTGCCTTTCTGCCTCAGCAAAGAGATTTGCCTCTTTTCCTTGTACAGATTCTGCAGAGCATTTCAGTGACAAGGCAGGGACAAGAGATGGAAGCAGCAGCTCCATCAGCTGCATGGACAAGCAGTGGGGCAGCAGCTTTGTCCTCCTGCAGGAGGGTCCCTTCTGCATATCACAGGGCAGGTCGAATGTGACAAATTTCTGAGCAGTGTGAAGTTGTCAGTCTGCCATGAAAATAGTGTTTGATGCTCATTTCGTCTGCAAAATGCTGAGTTGGAGGTGGCATTGGGCAGTCACAGAATGTACCTTATATAGGTAGGAAATGAATGCTGGGGAGTGTGGAGCTCAGCTGCTGGTGGAGCTCAGCTGCTGGAGCAGGTGGAAAACTCACTGGATTTATCCCTGAGCACTCGCTCTGCTCCCTGATTTGCCAGGGACCGGATTACAGTTTCCTTCTCGGAGACTCGAGGCTGGGGTCAATCCGAGCTTCATCCTGACTAATCCCACTTGAGCAAATCCTGTGGGGCACGCTGAGCTCTGGCCGTGCTGGTGTGGAGCAGGGGGTGGGCTGGGCCACGGGGCTGGCCCAGCACTGCTGCTGTGCTGGCCTGGCACTGTCCAGCTGTCACCAGAGGGGGATGTGTGTCCTGCTGCAGATGCAGGAGCAAGGAAAGCTCTCCCCGGCTGCCAGTTGAGAGCCTGGCTGCTCCAGGTGAGTGCAGTGGTGCCCATCAGCAGGTCTCAGGGTAAGCTGTGACCACCACACCTGTCAGGTAGCCACAGAGCTGTGGCTGCAGCTGGTCACCCTGGCAAGCTGGGGATTGGGTGACGCCTGATGGATTCTTTACTGGGACTTTTTATGGCCACTGCTCTGGCTCAGGTGGGGATTTCAGCGTAAGTTCAGTGCAGTTCATTGTGCCCAGAGGGTTTCCATGGAGGTAAGTGGCAGCAAAATCTTCCTGTCCACTGCACAGAAATGTGTGAGTGGTCCCGGTGCAGGCAGCCCTGTCATATTCACACCATTTGGGAATTTTTGGCCTCTGATGTGTCCTGTGAGGATTCCCAGCATTGCTTTCACCTTGGGTGCAGGTGGTCATGTCCCATCCTGCTGCAGGGCTGCATGGAAGTTCCACGTCCCCACCTGACCCCCAGGAAGGGGCAGCCCAAACGTGGCACACGTGGGCCATGGGCTCTGGGAGGTTTGTGACTGTGCCATCTCAGGAGCTGAGTCCTTGATTCTTTCCCCTGTATATTGACCTGTGTTTTGCTAATGCTGCTGCCATGTGGCACTTGTGGGCAGAGGATGAGGCATTCCTGAGAAACGCTGGATCTCTGTGATTCCACAGGGCACTGTGCATGCCGTGGAGAGCTCGGCCATGCAGAGCTTTTCTGCAGGGAGCATTTGGTGACAGTCAGCATGACAGACAGTGAAAGGGGAAGTCTGATGGGGACGGGGGCAATCACTGACACCCCATCCCCTGTGCCGTGGTCCTTCTCTCAGGACTGCAGGTGGCAGGAGGATGTGCAGTAGCAGTGGCAGGAAGGGGCCCGGGCGTGCCAGCTCTCTCCACTCCAACCATCATGAAAATGAGTTCACAGCTCAAGAAAGGGTTAGTGCCTCATTACCTGGGGACAACAGAAGCCTTCAGCCCACACAGGGAGAGGAATCAAGTGTCACGTATGCTCGGAGTGAGTGGCAGGTCTTCTGCAGGGAGTACCTGCTAAAAGCAGGAATCAAAATTAAGACTTACTTTGTTTTAAATGAAGAGTGACTGGCATTGCCCCCCTTCCTGAAAACAGACAGTAATTGAATTTGTTAGTGTTTTATTTTATTTGACACATTCTTTCTGTGTACTTTATGTACGTCGTTACACTGAATTACCATTTAATAGTGGGTGTGTGTGACACCAGAGCCTGCCCTGGGGTGGGCTCTGGAGCTGGAACAGGGATGCACAAGGAAGTGTCTGCTGTTCAGGGTTGTTGTGGCACTGCTGATTGCTCTGGGTCAGTTGGGCAGAAGCTGACTTGGCCTGTGCCTGTTTTAAAAAAACACAAGAACCAGTTCCAGTTGCTGTCACATTGTCCCATTTGTTGGTGTCTCCACTGTGGCTGAGGCCTGGCTGGGCAGCTGCTCCCCTTGGCTGTCCCAAGCCAGGGTCCCCTGTGCTGCTGTTGGGGAACGAGCTGACTGTCTGCTCCCAGCAAATTCCTGACTGCTCCTGCCTCAAAGTTTCTGTGCTTTCAGGGTATAATCCTCATTGCTGATACCCTCAGCAGGAGCTTGCAGCATGTGGGCACGCTGGTTTCCATATTTCAGTGCAGATTCTTGCCACTGTAGCAGATAAAAATGCCTGCTTTAGAAAACCACTCCTGGATAACCAGGTTTGTCCCTCTTGGGGGGTTTTACCTGGTGATGGGCCAAGGGCCAGACATAAAAAAAAGTCTCCCCAGGAGTTGGCTCTGAAGTCGTGTGTGGAGATTGTTCTTGGCTTAAGGGTTTGTCGTAGCTCTGTGGTTGTGAGTGACTGCCATGTAGGAATGAGCAGGGAACTGTGCTGGGGCGCTGGGAGCTGCAGGTGCCGTGGTGCTGCTGTCAGCCCCAGGTTGCCCAGACTGGGGACAGGAACAAGCCCAGGCTCTGACCGCGAGCTGTGCTGGGCCAGACTCTTCTCTTGGGGCAGGCTCGGCTGCCCAGGCCCTGCTGTGGCTGTTTCCAAGCGCAGCCCGGCCCGGGCAGTCCCCACCCTCTCTGCTGGCCCGGCCCGGCCCAGCCCGCCCGCAGCTGTCGCCGCTGTCCCCAGCCCTGCCCGCAGCTGTCCCCAGCCCTGCCCGCAGCTGTCCCCAGCCCTGCCCGCAGCTGTCCCCGCTGTCCCCAGCCCCGGCTGCCTGCGCAGGATCCCTCAGTGCAAACGATGCATCCTTGGCCGTGTCAGCTGCAATTAGCGCGCAGGCTCGTCACATTAGGCTCAGGCTCTGAGCTGGCAGCACCAGTGCTCTCCTGTCACTCGAGCTGGCTGTCACTCCCATCCCCACCTCTGCAGCCAAGGGAAATCTCTTCAGGCAGCACACAGATCATACAAGTAATGAAGTGACTGGAGGAAACAGCTCAGTGGCGAGCAGGAGCATGGGCTGACACATTCCTGGTGTATCGAGTTGCCTTCAGAGCGCTGTGTCCAAAGCTATTACTGACCCTACTCCTCACACACATGGTCCCCTCTGCATCTCCCCACTCCCCAGTGGGTTATGCTGATTCATCAAAAGACAGACACCCACAGCTCTGTTCCTAGTCCTTCCCTCTGTCCCTGCCCGTGTGTCCCTTGCTCTGCCCCTTCTCATCTCTTACCTCCATCACTTCACTTTGAGACAAATGCAAAAAAGTTTAAAGAAAAAACGTGCTGACCTGGCTCTGTCAAGAAATGTAGTTCTGTCAGAAATGCTCCAGGAATTTCAGATCCAGGCTAACAGTGACAAAACAAGGCAGAAGAGGTTCTTTGGTTCTTTTTTGTTTGTTTGTTTCAAAGCTGGAACAGTTGCTGCAGCGAGATCAGAACCTGGTTTACTGGGCTCTCACTGCTTCACTGTGCTCTAACCATCCTGGAGCCTCTCTGAAAATTAGATGGCTTTTGGGTCTGCTTGTCCTTCTGTCATACCTTGGGAAGGCATTTAGTTTCCCTGGAGAGAGCCTGTTAGGAGTGGGTGGGCAGAAGCACTGGCAGCCAGAGCTCTGTGGGACCCCAGGGGGCATCCCCCCATGCCAGGTGCTGGCATGGCTTGGCGCAGCCACCTGGGCCCTGTCCCCTGGTGCTGATGCTCTGCTGCTCATCCTGCAGGTCCCCGTGCTTCGGCCCATGGACCTGATGGTGGAGGCCACCCCCCGGAGGGTGTTTGCCAACGCACACACCTACCACATCAACTCCATCTCCGTCAACAGCGACTACGAGACCTACATGTCAGCGGATGACCTGAGGATAAACCTGTGGAATTTTGAAATCACAAATCAAAGTTTTAGTATCCTTTGGTGCGTGTGGCTCTGGGGATGGCCCCAGGTCCCAGTGGGGTGCAGCCCAAGGGGAAGCAGCTGGGCTGTGCCCACACCTGTGGGGACGGGGACAGAGCGGGCAGTGCAGCAGCTCACTGAGCCCCACACCTGGTTGTGGTGCCTCGCTACAGGAGCGTCACCCTCTGGCAAGGCTGGCAGCACCTCAGGAGTCGGAAACAGTGCTGCCTGCTGTGCACCTGACTGCAGAGCATGGGAGGTCCCCAGGCCCGTGTGTCATTCTCAAGGCAGTGCCCTCTCCTCTCTGCCTGTGCCGCTGGTGGGGTGCCAGGCTGTGTCCAGACCAGGCATCCAGCACTCACATGGAGCCACTCCCTCCGTGGCACAGGGCTCAGCTGGCATTGCCACCACTGCTGCTGTCGCCCGAAGTGTGGGTGACACACCTCTGAATTTGCCTGCAGGGTCTGGGGTGGCAGGCAGTGGGGGGGTCTGCAGGTGATGGAGGAGACAGATGCCTCAGGGAAGATGGAAGCACTAAGGGTGCAGCCCCCATTCCTCCCTGCAGCGGGAGACAGGCTGCCAGTCACTGCTCTGCAAATGAGGTTGTGACAGTCACGCTTGTAACAGCCACATTGGAAATTATAAACAGGGCACGAATCATTGGTGGTGTTTATATGGTGTTTCCTGCTGAGAAATCCCCGGGGCATGATTTAGGCAGATGGAGAGGATTTTGGCAGTCACAGGCCCGTGGCTGTGGGAGCTCTGTGCAGGAGAGTAGGGCTGTGGTGCCGCTTGTTTGCAAGGATGAGGGTGAGGAGTACTAAATCTGTGTCAAACCTCAGCGAGGTCACATGGCCCGAGGGACTTAGGGGTTTTCTGTTGGTTGTTGTGCTCTGGGCTTTGCCGCCATTGCTGTTTTCAGTATGGTTGTTCACCATGCCACAATGTTGGACTAAAAGGCATTTACTGAGGCCAGGGCTGGGTTGGCAGAGCAGCTCTCATGCCCCGCAGAGGGTCTTCCAGCCATGGTGCCAGAGCTGGGGTTCCCAGCTCAGCAGAAGACGTGCTGGATCTTGGCCTTCCCCTGCTGGCGTGGGCTGGTCCCACTCCATGCTGCGGTTCTGCCGTGGCGCCCGCCCAGAGCACACGGCGTGTGGGCTGAGGGAGCCCCGCTGCCCGCCCAGAGCACACGGCGTGTGGGCTGAGGGAGCCCCGGTGCCCGCCCAGAGCACACGGCGTGTGGGCTGAGGGAGCCCCGCTGCCCGCCCAGAGCACACGGCGTGTGGGCTGAGGGAGCCCCGCTGCCCGCCCAGAGCACACGGGGCTGAGGGAGCCCCGGTGCCCGCCCAGAGCACACGGGGCTGAGGGAGCCCCGCTGCCCGCCCAGAGCACACGGGGCTGAGGGAGCCCCGCTGCCCGCCCAGAGCACACGGGGCTGAGGGAGCCCCGGTGCCCGCCCAGAGCACACGGCGGGCTGGGCTGAGGGCGCCCCGCTGCCTGCCCAGAGCACACGGCGTGCTGGGCTGAGGGAGCCCCGGTGCCCAGAGACGAGGGCAGGACTCTGGGCTGGGCTGCGGGGGCTCCTTGACTCGGCCTGCCAGACATCGTGGACATCAAGCCGGCCAACATGGAGGAGCTGACGGAGGTGATCACAGCGGCCGAGTTCCACCCGCACCACTGCAACACCTTCGTGTACAGCAGCAGCAAGGGCACCATCCGCCTGTGCGACATGCGCACGGCCGCGCTCTGCGACCGCCACGCCAAGTGTGAGTGTGCCTCCCACCCCGCGCATAAACACAGCACAAGAGGGAGCACCGAGACCCTCCTGGGCGTGGGGCCGCCCCGGCGCCTGCTCCTTCTCGCCCGGTGTGCCAGGCTGTGATCCCCGTGGCTGCTCACCCTCACGGCCGTCGCAGGTTCAGGCGGCTCCTGGGAGGGAGCTGGGAAGGCTCCTGGGCGGGAGGGAGCCGGCAGAAGGAGCTGGTGCGGGCAGGGCAGCACCCGCTCAGTGCCAGACAAAGTAGGTTTGTTGTGTAAGAGAGAATTAGTGCTCAGAAATCCTTTCCATGAGCTCAGCAGCCTAGATCTGCTTCTGCAGCAGGAGCAAAGCCACACAAAAACCTTCAGCCCAAAGCAAAAATAGCTGCCCCGAGCCCCTGCAGGGACTTGGCAGCACCAGATGTGTGCTGGGACCCCCATCCTGGCATCTCCTCCGTGGATGTGTGTGTGCTGGGAGCCTGGTCACAGCACTGCCGATGTGCTGGGACCCCGCTGCCAGCAGAGCCCCTGCTGCTGCCAGTGCAGGGACCCAGGAGGGTCCACACGTCCCACAGCAGAGCAGGTGGCATGGCCCTACTGCCCATTCCCAGAGGCACCCAGTGGCAGAGCCCTCACAGGGAGACCGGTGCCTCATGACTGACCTGCTGTGCGCAAGAGACGCATCCTGGGTTCGGCTGCTTTCTGGCTGCCTGAGATCTTTAGCTTTTCTGGTTGCTATCATTTTTTATACAGAAAAAGCCTCCAGGTTTCTGCTGGTGGTGAAAGGCTGCAGCTCTGGGTCCTGCTGTGGGCAGTGCCTTTTCTGCATTGTAGAGGTCATTTATATGGGCACTTCAGACATTTTTCCCACTATGCTGGAGCTCCATGACTTGGTGAGAGGGTGATAAACCTAAGCATGTGTGGGTGTTGGGTACAGCATCATGCAAGTGCTCTCTCCCAGAAGCTTCCTGTGGTGCCAGGACAGAGTGGCATGTCCCTGACCTGATATTGGGGAGCTCCTGCTTATGCTGGGGCTTGTTCTTTCCTCTTGCACAGTTTTTGAAGAGCCCGAAGACCCAAGTAACCGGTCATTTTTTTCTGAGATCATCTCCTCAATCTCTGATGTCAAATTCAGCCACAGTGGAAGGTACATCATGACCCGGGACTACCTCACTGTCAAGGTGTGGGACTTGAACATGGAGAACCGGCCCATTGAGACCTACCAGGTGAGTGTGGCACAGCCAGGTGCGTGCAGTAGTGGGGCACCCACTGAGTTCCTTCCTGAGCCACACTCTGGGCCAGTGGCAGGCACCTGTTGTGTGGGAGCTTTATGCCTGTGGATGGTGGAAAGCAGAGTTGCTAAATGTGGGCTCAAGTGGCCTGGTGAGTTGTCACCATGTCCCCAGGCAGGGGGTGGGTGAGGAGAGAAAGCTCAGGTGCTGGCAGCTGGGAGACCCAGGTGGGAGGCCTTATGCAGAGCAGTAGCCCTGTCACTGTCACCCTTTGCCAGGAGATGTCCTCTGGCACTGCCTGGTGGTGCCCGAGCCATGCGCAGAGTGTGGCTGGAGGTGCTTACAGAGGAACGGTGGCTGTGGGAGGGCAGAGGATGCCAGGCAGTGGGGCAGCCCCCTGTGAGCCAGGCTGAGTCTGCCAGTCCCTGGGCTGTGCTGGTCAGTGTGGGAGCCTCATCCTGTCCCTCCCACTGGCAGGTCCACGACTACCTGCGGAGCAAGCTGTGCTCGCTCTACGAGAACGACTGCATCTTTGACAAGTTTGAGTGCGTCTGGAACGGGTCTGACAGGTGAGCGTGGGGCCGTGGGGCTGCCTTCAGCTCGCCTGGGCTGGCCCAAGGGGTCCCGTGGCCCCTGGGCAGCCCCTCCCCTGGCCTTTGGCTGGGTGCAGGGTCTGGAGAGGGGCAGCAGGGACCACCTACACCTGCAGCCTGTGCACAGGTGGGGACGTCTGAGGGTCCTGCTCTCTCCTGCACAGAATCAGTTCCGCCTCTCTGCCACCCACAGCCGGAGGAAGGTGGTGATGGGTTTAGTTCCAGATTGCCAGAATCTGGGGATAATGAGTAACTGGGTGTGACTTACACCGAGCTGGGTGGCTGGAAGTGTGTGAGCCCCTGGCAGGGCTGTCACGGTTTTTGTCTGGACCGTCAGAGCGAGCTGACAAGGCACAACTGGGCATGAGACAAATTCCAACACTTACCCAAATCTCATTATGCCTCTGAATGTTCAGTCTGCCTCTGGTCACCAGCAATTTGCCTCTGAGAAGGTGTGAAAATCATCTGTCCTTCTCCACTGCAGCGTCATCATGACCGGCTCCTACAACAACTTCTTCCGCATGTTCGACCGCAACACCAAGCGCGACGTGACGCTGGAGGCGTCGCGGGAGAACAGCAAGCCCCGAGCCATCCTCAAACCCCGCAAGGTCTGCGTGGGTGGGAAGCGCAGGAAAGACGAGATCAGCGTGGACAGTCTGGACTTTAGCAAAAAGATCCTGCACACAGCTTGGCACCCCTCCGAGAACATCATCGCTGTGGCAGCCACGAACAACCTGTACATATTCCAGGACAAGGTTAACTAGGAGGACCAGGTGTTCTTTAGGAGTCTCATGTACTGACACCAGTAAACACAAGGTTTCAACTGTTCTTTCTTTCTTTTTTCTTTCTTTTTCTTTCTTTCTTTTCCTTTCCTTCCTGTTCTTTGTTCAGTTCCTGCTCTGCAGACTGTGGTTGTGCAGAGGAGCACTGGGGCACCCCGGCCCAGGGGCCACTGGGGGCACCCCCAGACACCAGATTTACACAGAGAGCTGAGACTTCCTACGGGGCAGTGTGAGGATGTCAGGCCTGGCCGTCCCGTGTCCCCAGGCATGTCCCCAGACAGTGCTGGGGTGGCAGTGGTCCTCTGCGGATGGCTGAGGAGGTGATGTGGAGGGGGCTGTCAGCTGGGGAAGGGATTGGTGGGGTAACACACCATGGGCTCTGGCCAGCTCTGGTGGCAGTGGTTCCACTCCAGTTGCTTTAAACCTGATCCCAGAAATATTCCACCTGTTCTGTTGAAGATTGGAATGTTGCCTCCCTTTGCCATTTTCCACATTTGTCATTTTATTACAATTATTTTGTGTTTTACCAACAGAGACAGCAAAACCAAACGTAAAATGGAAAAGTTCAGTTTTGCAATGGACAAGCTTAAGGGGAGGGGGGTATGTGCTGCACCTCCAGATGTGTCTGCTCCAGCCAGGTTGCCCCCCAGCCCCCAGAACCCTCCTGAGGATTTGGCTTTGTAGATACTGTGGTGCCTTCTTTGGTATATGAAATACCTTTATAAACAATGCTTCCGACCTGCATTGATGGCAAACCAAACCAACCCTGGGCTCTGCTGCAGTTCTGGGCTTTGCTTTGGTCATTTTTCTTGTTCTGTTGTGAGCTCTTGCATGTCGTGACTGACTGTCTCTCTCTCTCTCTCTCTCTTTCTTTCTTTTTAAATTTATTTATTTATTTATTAAATTCTTTAAGATAATGTATAAGTTGCTAATTTATGACCTAAAAAGAATCCAACTGTATATTGCTCTTAGCCCCTGACTGTGTCAGAGAGAGGCTGTCTGCAGTCCTACATTATAATAACAATGATAATAATAAAACCAGTAACTCTTTCTCTTTGCATGGCGAGGCTGCCTCTTTCTACTCTACAGATTGGTCAGGTCCCTCTTGAGCAACTGTTCAATAAAAAAAGATTGACTGGATCTTCTGTAAATCTGAAAACTGCTCCTGCAGCAAGAAGCAAATGAAGTCGATTACAAAATTCAACACCGTCACTTCGGCACCGGCTCCACAAGGGTGACGCTGTTGCCACCCCTCCCGAGGGGGCAGCTGGCACCCCCAGCACCCACGGCCTTCAGGGATGGGACACGAGTCACTGAGGGCCAGGTGTCCCCAGGGACAGCCTGTCCGCGGGCACCGTGGGGATCACGGCGTGTCCCGGCAGGGAGAGGAACTGCTGCACACCCCCGAGCTCACGGACTGCGCGGAAAAGCAGGAGCTGCCTGGAGGCAGAGCCCCCGCGCCGCTCTCGGAGGAGCCATCCCAGGGAAGAACAAAGTGCACTGGCGTGCGGATTCACTCCAAGGGACGGCTTTCAGGAGTAACTGTTTTTTAAAATGCAATGGTAAAATAAAACAGCAAGAGTAAACGAACCATTTTATAAGAAAATGCTCCTTTCTGGTTCTGTAAGGAAAGCGCTGCGGTGTCAGAAGTAAAGTTGTCCCAAACGTGTCCGTGTGCAGTCGGTGCCTGTCGCGCCGCTCGCGGCTCTGCAGCGTCTGAAGGCTCCTGGGCTGAGGTGGCCGCCAGGGCCGTGCTGGGGAGGGGTGACCCGAGATCCCCACGCCCCCAGGGATTCCGGGTCCCTCGGAGGGTGCGGGACAGGGGGGGACTGTGAAAGGTGGGGGTGGGAGCACTTGCAGGTCCCCCACTGCACGGGAACCCCGGTACTTGATAGAGCCCTGAAAGGAGCTGCCAGCCCCTCCCCACTCCCTGCCCTAATTCTGGACTGCTCCAGGTGATGAATTCAAACAGCCCTTAATTAGCAGCTGCAGGGCACGGGCTGTGCGGCCAGGGAGATGTTCCTCAGACACTCATTTACCTTAACATTAGCCACAGGTCCTTAATCAACTGCAACAGCAGGAACCCAACCACGGCTCTGCTCCCTCGGGTGCGTTGCTGGATCTGGTTGCTCCACAAGGCAGAACTTAGTTCAGAGAGAGCAGAGTTTCTTTTCCTTTCTTAAGCTTGCTTGGGTTTAACCTGTGCCCTGCTGTGAGTGCTTGGCCACACAGAGGGCAGGGCCAGCCAGGGGACCTCCTGGGCTGCCATGGAATGGTGCTAGGGAAGTTGTCAGCATCCCTTAAACACAACCTTTCTCTGGATGAGGATCCCACGGGCTGTCCCCGTATCTCTGGGGAAACTGGGACAGCCTGAGGGGCTGCCAGGGGGGACCAGCTCCATGGTCCACTAGCAGCACCCCCAGCCAGGAGCCCTACACGTGGGAATGATTGCTTTAGCCACAGAATAAGCAAGTAATTAACTTTAATTGATCTAGTTTATGGAGACCAGATGTTCATACTTAATAGCCATCTTATTTAATGAACAAGTTCATGATATTCTAAGCCAGCCATAAAAAACACAGGGACATGGCTCCCAGCACAGGGTCTGGGCACCACCTGTGTCCCAGACATGAGCATGGCCACACACGAGGGCACTGTGCTGCCTGGCAGGGGCAGACGGGCCACGTCGGATGTGGGGAGGGCAGTGGGGTGCCCCTGTGCCCAGCCTGTGCTGGGTAATCAGGGTTTCTGTCCTGGCAGCTGAGCCCTGGCTGTCACACAGGGAGACTGTCCCACAGCCCAGCCCTGCAAGCCTCCCTGGCCAGTTGTGGTTGCACTTTCCAGGTGGGAGCTACGTGTCCCACAGGGTCTCACACTTCTGGTGTTAGCCAGCTGCAATCCTCATTACTCCACTTCCAGCAAAGGCATCGACCCACACTGGTTTCAGGTGGTTTGGGCACCCCCACACCAATGGAAGGGGCAGACACCAAGAGGGGAGGGACACTCGCCCTGACTTTAGGGCATCCACTCTCACTAGGAGCACCACAGAGCTCCACATTCCGCTGTCAGCAGCACAAGTCTCCCCAGGCTGTCCCAGTCTTCGTCAAACAACCCCTCTCTCTTGATGCTCAGCCTGCAAGTCCTGGCCTTGGCCACCAACACCAACTGCTGACAAGAAATCACTTGTCAGCGTGAGGGAAGAACGGACTCCTTCCCCAGCCCTCCTCTAAGAGCAAGAAACACATGAAAACACAAGCATCAGAAAGAAACTGGCTCTGCAAGCACTGCCATTCACGTTTAAGCAACAGACTAAGAGCTAAACTGGAAAATTCTTCTGCTCACCCCCCTTGCCCACATGCTGACCCCACACTGCGCAGTGCCACAGGCCCTGTTCTGCCCAGCACAGCCAAGAATGTAGGCAGTATCACTTCAGTTGTTTGCTTTACTCATAAATTCACAAGTCCAACAAAATCCAACAGAAATCGGGATTAGGCCTGTACAATCCATATATAAAAAGGGTTGGTTTATTGTAGCTCAAATACATAAACTGAACAATCCCAACATTTCAAAATTAAACTTTAGAAACACAAGTTTAACATTCAAAACAGGAGTATAGTTTACAAGAATTGCCCAGAGAGGGTATGCACAGTCTAATCCAGAAGTATGTAAAGATCACTTTATCGTAAATAAAAATGTGTTTATACAACCGTCCTGGCCTGCTCAGTCACCTCTGGGATTTCCAGCTTGGAGCAAACCTCATTAGACAGAACTTCACTTGGGCAGAGCAACCTGACTGCTGCAAATCAATGGCTGGGGGCAGGAACAGAGCAGCCTGTGAATAAACCTGGTTTGGTCTCCAAGTCCCTGTTCTCCACTCAGCTCTAACCCTGGCTCTAACAGATTTAGTTCCATTCCCAAGGGTGGAAGCAGAGAGCTGGGACTGGAGTTTCCAGAGCAGGCTGCCAGTGATCAGTAATTTAAGCCAGCAGAGCGTGTCACCTGCTCCTGCACGGACTGCAGGCACCAGGAGGCAGCTGGGGCACACACGTAGGACACGCTCAAACCACAACATGATCACCCTTGGGACTCACGTGTAGGACAGTGCTGAGAGGAAAGCCCCAGGTACCAGACACCCACAGCACACACACACCCCGAGAGCCGCAGTCACCAGACAGCCCACACCTTGGGATTTGTCAGACACGCTCCAATTAACTCATGAATATCTTTAATGTGGGTTTTTGTGGTTGTTGGTTTTCCCCTCAGAGACCATTTTATGTTCACTAATGCTGCTTCTGCCTCTGCTCCTCAGATGTTTGGATATACTCACGGCAATGGATGTGTGTGACCTGACAGATGGCTCATGCAAGCGCTGGCTCTAGCAGCCAGCCTGGGCAGCAGCCCCCAGGCCGGGCAGCAGCCCCCAGCCAGGGCAGCAGCAGCCCCCAGCCCGGGCAGCAGCAGCCCCCAGCCAGGGCAGCAGCAGCCCCCAGCCCGGGCAGCAGCCGCCCCCAGCCCGGGCAGCAGCCCCCAGCCCGGGGCTATTTGGTGGTTCTGCGCGTGGGCTCCGAGGCTGTGGGCGGCGGGGGCGGCCCGCGCCGGTCCAGGTCATCCACGTAGGACACGATCAGCTTGCGGCGCTCCTCGGGCACGCAGTCCAGCACCAGGTACCGCTTGTCATTCTGCAGGATCTTCTCCACGTCCTTCAGGTGCTGATCTGACTCCTGGATCAGCTTTTTGGATCTGAAAGCAAGTGTGAGAACAGCGCTGTGGCGTGCTGGGGGCAGGGAGCCCCACCGCGAGGAGGCACAGGGAGCCGGCACACAGGCCAGCAGGGAAGGGTGCAGGGACCCGGCCATCTTCTGAGCTACAGAGATGTCACCTTAGCTTGGGACTGGGCACCTAACAGTGCTCTGGGCCCAGGCTCCTGGCCTACATTTGTGCTGTGTTAATTAAGCACCATGAGAGACTTGAGTAACAGACATCAACTAGGAAAAAACAGACATCGGTTTGCTGCTGAATAAAAAGCAGAAATAAAAGCCAAGTCCTGCACTAGCACTGGATTAGCACGTGGCATTGCCCACCTGTACGTGATGAATTTGGTCTCTTTGAGCAGCGTCCGGAAGTCGGCTTTGGCAGTGATGTATTTGTCTCGGATGTATTCCTCAAACTCCCTTTGCTTCTTCTGAAAGATGGAAGATAAACAGGAACCACTGAATGCAGCTCCACTGCCTCCTGCAACTGAACACACTGAATACCAGCAGTAATTACATGTTAATTATACTTTTCCTTATCTTCTGCATTTTTAATTTTTTAAAAATCGTATTTAACTACTAACACCTGTGTCCACACAGAGCTGAACCCACGGCAGCAGCCACCAACTCACTTCTCTGTACCCTGCACCAGACTGCAACTTGGCAGGAGCGATGCAAACCACTCACCCTGTCACTCGAAGAGAATTTAATGCACCTTGGATCTTCTTTAATGATTTTTTTCACTTCTTTCCATGTTGATGTTAAAGTTATCTTTCAAAAGAAGCAAAAATAGTTAAATTAAAAGTAAATTAGATTCTAAGAACATGGAATGCAAACACTACTAACCTCTGAAGCCTTTAAATACATCCCAAGTCCACTGACGAACTTGCTGTTAAGTGCAGGTTCTGATTACTTATACTTTTACAGTTGTATTTTTAAAATGAGTTGATTTTACGTAGTAACTCCTCTTTCATATTTTGAGATGCATTTTCAGATCAAGGACCTCCAAATATAATTTACTTCCCGAAGTCTTTTTCAAGTACAATTATGGATATTGTGTTAAAAATTACCTGCAGAAAACTTGCCTCTAAACTAAAGTAACTAACGCATTAAAAATCAGGTAAAAACCTCCACATTAAATGAAAGTTGCCTGAAGCTGGCACAGAACTAAAAAAGAGGAAACCTCACAAAACCCCCAATGCACAGAATCAGGGATGCATTCCACAGCATGAGCTGAGTGAAAGTTCAGGTTCAGCAGGAGAACATCAGAACAGATGAACTGGGTAAGACCATACTGATGGCCATTAAGGCAAACACCCTGAATATCTGAAGGAGCCAGACAGTGAAGAGTATCAAATAACTCAGTACTGAAGAAATAAAAAGAAGATGAAAAGATCACTGATTATAAGTTTATATGTAAATTAACTGCATGTTCAATCAAAGTAAAACTCCAGATAAAACAGGTAAGGAAACATAATGCACAAATTTCGTTATGAAGGAGAAAAGAGAGTGATGAAGCAAAGAGGCCCTGGAAATAAAACCAAACCAATCAGATTGTGGGACAGAAAAACAGAAGAAGAGAAATCCCACTGGGCTGCAAAGATTGTCAATTTGAACATCAACAGCTCTCACCGCTGAAGTTTCATCCAGAAGTTGCCTGAAATGCTCCCTCTTCTTTTTGGTGAGTGCCTCAATGTGTTCATTAAAGAGCTTCTCCTTCTCCTCCCTCTCGAGCAGGGAGCCCGACTCCCAGCGGTGATCTTTGCGCAGAGTCCTCCTGGTGTCAGACCAGGACACGTCTGAAGAGCGCACCTGAGCCAAAGAGGAGTCCTTTGCAAAACAGTTTTTCCACAGTTCACCGATAATTATTATATGCTTATTTTTTTATCTTGTTTGAAGTTAAGGGTACTACAAAAGATAAACCCTCAGCTTTTAAGAAGAGACTGTAGCAGGTTCCCCACAAACACTGAACAGGCAGCAGCAGCAGGAATCCCTCTGCACTGGTTCAGAGCAGAAGGAGATGTCCCACTGACCCAGCTGAGCATTCTCAAAACCAGAAAATCAAAGCACCCTGCTTTCCTTCCTGCCCTGTGTTCACCAAAGTGCTTGGAAAGGCAGCCTCAGAGATCATCCAGAGACACCAGGAGCTCTGCAGTGTTTCCAGAGCCCTGTTTCCAGCCCGGAGAGCACCCTCTGGACGAGGTGCTGAACACACGGCCTTCTCTTCCACCCAAGGCAAAACTCCTCGTGGGATTGCAGCTCTTTGCAGCTGGACTCCAAATGCCAAAAGGCCTTTGCAGGGAGCACCCAGCAGCTAGAGGCTGCCCTGAGGAGCCTGCCAGTGCCTCACCATGTCTGAGAGCAGCGCTTTGAAGTTCTGGATGGCCTCCTCGCGCTTGTGCTGCTCGCGCTCGCGGTCGATCTCCTTGGTCTGCTCGGAGCGCGCCTTCTGCACCTCGCGCTCGCGCTCCCGCAGGCTGGCCTCGATGCGCGCCTGCCGCTCCAGCTCCTTCTCCTTCTCCGAGTCTACATTCTGAAATTCACCCACAAACCTCTCTCAACAAAAGCACCACTGCGTTAGAAGGACAATTAAAGGGCTATCAAACCGACAGCAGCTCAGAACAAAACACTTCAAAGGGATTTGGGATCTGTGGATTACAGAATTTTGCTTCAAGAGCCATGCCGAAGCATCACAGGGTTTACATGGCAAAGAGGCAAGTTTGGTCACAGATCAACTATTCCCAGGAGCTGTGTCCAGTGACAGACTCTGAATAAGGGAGGCCAAGGGGATCACAGCTTGTTGGCCCAGTTTTACATTCTCAACCATTAATTGCCTGGAAGACAAAGGTAGGAATATCAGATTAAGAGAGAAGCAGCAGTGAAGGAACTGGGTGTGAATGCATATCCCTGAAGGAAGCTCAGCTGATAGGGAAAATCACAACAAAGGAAATGCAGCCCATCCTAGGAGCAAGTAATCAATGTGGTGTCTGCAGCTGCTGCAGTTTTACAGCCATTTTTACCACCAGTGATTTCATAGCAATCTTTGAGGCATAACTTCTCCCAGCTATCACGTGTGTGCATGCACACAGGTCCCACAAACGTCCCACCAGGGCCAGAACTTCTCAGTTCCAAGCTGCCATTCTGGGGTACTCCTACAGTCACTGTGCTATGGAACTCTGCTCAGCACAGATCAGCCTGCCCACAGCACACCCCAGCCACACTCCCAGTGCCCCCTGCCCACCTTGGCTATTTTCTCGATGTACTGCTTGAACAGGTCCTCCCTCTGTGAGGAGCTGTCCACGGCCTTGTACCGTGGGTCAGTCTCCACTTTGTCCTTCACTTTGCTCCAGCGAGACTGACTATCCAGGTGGTGGTTTGCCAGCAGCTCAAAGAAGTCCATTTTGATCTGTTATACAGACAGAAACAGAAAGACAACACTTGAGAAACACACTTGAATATCCCAGTTTGCTCTTATGAAAAAAGGAGTCAACTTACCTTCGTCAGAGGGATCACATTAACATTACATACCATTGCAATTTAGAGCAATCACTAAAACTCTGAATTTAGTCATAACTGCAGCCCAAATTCACTGTTCCTTGAGACAATTTTGCCAAAGCAGATACATTTAGGTGATCTGCTACATCTAAGATGAACTCTTTAAAGAATGATCCACCAATACACTATTTATTATTTTACTCCAATTTAAGTTTGTTTTTGAGGTTTTATATATGTCAAATTAACATGTTACTGATGCTGCATGATAGCATTTTGCATATCAGTACTCCAGAAGCCATGCAGCTTGAAGCAGGGTTCTAGAGAAATCAGATGTTTATGACTCCATCCTTCCTGTGTACAGTTAACAAAGGTAAATGCTTGGATCTGCCAACAAAGAGCAATGTCTTAAGATGGATCTAACCCATAACGAACTATCCACCTACGGTAATTAAGTAAATCATATTTAGGATGGACATGCACATTTACATAAAAGTTTAAAGAAAATGTTTCAGTCTACTTTGTCTGTTGGAAATGGCACGTCAAGTTTCTGTCCATAGCAACAGCCATTCAAGGGCTGGCAGAGGATCAATCATGACAGGTTTTATTTCAATACAACTAGCAACATGTTGCCATCCAAAGTCCCAGAACCAGCAGCTGTAAGGGCAACCACTGTGCCTTTATTAGATCGCTTGATTTCTGGGGAAGATGATCTCCCTGTTCCTGCTGCACTTTAGCTCTTAGGTCACCATGCACTCCTGGCAGGTTGGTTGGCCTTTCAGCCTCCCCCTCCCAAAGCAGAGGCCAGGGCAGAGGGTTCTGCCTCCACAGCACCCCACACCCTGCCAGGCCACAAACTCAGCACAACTTTATGGCACATAGATTAAAAACCCAAAATCCAGGACGAGGACTGGCTGTTACTTGCTACTTATCTCTCCTCCCCATCCCTTAAAAAAGGGAAATCAGGAGAAGCAGTTTAGCTGCAGAACACTGAGGTTCCTCAGGGAAGGGAGCAGACGGACAGTGCAGGCTCCAGTTTGCCAGAGACCTGGCACATCCTCGTCCTCTAAAATGTGTTTAGTTACAGAATGCAGGAATGCAATGAAGATCAGCACCAACGTTCTGCAGCCTTGCCCATCAATACTTTTAGTTCTTCAAAATATTAACAGACAAACATAAAAGGCTCTATAGGCTTTCTTTACTATATCAAAGGAGACTAAGACAGTAAAGCAGAGATCAGAGACCATCCCCTTAGTGCCAGTGGGATGTTGTGCTACAGCTACAGCACTACTGCTTTATCTTAAAGGAGCTCAACAAAATGCTAAGTAAACTGTTTATTCATTGTAAAATTAAGACTGTTGTTTCAAAACATCATAAAACATGCATGCAGTTTCAAAATATGAAGCTTTCTAAGCCATGGCATTTGAAATATTTGTTAGAAATCCAACAGTTCCCAGCTGTTACCACAGAAGTCTCTAAGGTAAGGGTATCCCCAAGCTCTTGCACAAATCACCTGTGTGTGTACTCCACAGGATGAGGTGCCACGCTGCCAGGAGCACTGTGGCACAGCTGCCACACAAAGCTTCACCCGAGGCCACCACCAGGGGCTGCAGGAAGATGCTCCTGCGGGAGGTGCCACCAGCACCCCTCACTCCCTGAGCCCCTCTGGAGCTGCTGCCCAGCTGTGCAGCTGCCAGTGGGACCAGCTGCAGCCTTGCCAGCTCCCGCCTGGGCAGCAGACAGGAGGGCACAGCCAATTCCCTCCCTAAAAAAACAATGGCACTTCAGGCCTCGGTGCCCCGAAGCCGTTTTCACTTCGCTCGGCTGCCCCGTACACAGCACAGGCATTGCCAGCTCATTTTACATTTTAAAAAGAAGATGAAAATGTCTCAAATAATTGAGTCTAAAGCATCTCAGCAACGAGTAAGGCTTCTGATGCCAGCTGTGGATTGTGGGTTTCGTGTGTCTGCACACAGGGACTTGCTGAGCAAGTCCAGTGTCACACAGAGCTCTGGCCTGGGGACAGCCAGCACACGAGGTGCAGGGCACCTGCAGCCCAGCACTGCAGCCAGCCTGTGTCAGCTGGGGCACCCACCTGGGGACATGCCAAAGGGCATGCCCCACACTGCACAGGAGCAGCCTGGGCACCACTACCTGCCCACAGTGCCCTCCCTGACATCCTTAACCCCTGCTACTCCTCTCTGCCATCTGAGAAGTGCTGGCACGGGATTTACTCACTGAAATCAGGCACAGGAATGAAACCAACCATTGGAAAAGCTGGCTGCTCCATCCCATTAGCCATAACCCCACAAGGCAAAATCAAACATTAGATATATAATCTAAAACCCTTACGTTAAAGATTTCTGTAGAGTTGATTCTCCCTAAGTAAAGATTTTGGACAGACTGAGAAAGCTTCAAGGTAAATGCCTTAAATTTTCTTTTATGTTTTAAGCACTTTCAAAATCAAAGGAAAATAAGGCTGAAAACATTTCAGGTGTATTTAGAAGTCTTTTTTTTTTGGCAGTTAACACATTGCAGGTACAACTCTCATCACTTCACAAGGAAAAAAACTAAAAAAATGTAAAGTACCGGAACTGCGGGAGGCTAAAGTCACCACACAGAGATACCAATGCTTTCCTCACTAGGGAATCCCATAATATTTGCGTGTCAGTGATTGACAGCTGTCAGACTGAACTGATTGACAGGCCGCACAGCACATAACTGTAAAGTCTATCCACTTGTTATAAAACAGAATACATAAAATGGTTACAAAAGGCTTTTGGAGAAAAAAAAAACATTATTCAAAGCAAACAAATACAATCTCAACTTTTCAACTTTAGAACAATCATGCAACAACAAAACTAGTATTTATTCTTTAACTTCACTATTCAACTGCACTATTAAGCTGCAAAAGTGCTTTAAAATTCCATATTCACAATCAAACTGCAGTATGTAAAATCTAGTCTTGAACTACATCAGTTCCCCTCTGAAAGCACAATCATTTATGGAAAACAGCAGCAATAAGACAAAGTTTGAGAAAATCAAATACAGAATCAAATTATACCAGAGCACCCAGATTTTAAAAATATGCAAAGCTTCTCAAAGAATGAAACTGTCCCCAAATTTGACCTGTCCCCTAGCACTTCTCTCTCCTGCAAGCATTCCAGGTAGGGAAATCTGCAATAACTTCACACTACGTAATAAAAATTGCAGACTTCCACATGTCCAAAATGATTGGCCTTCAGAGGTGACCTCCACTCACACACACACACAGGGACGTGGCAGTAAGTGGCCCCAGGTTTTGGTGACCCCATTAGATGTCCCATCTCCAGGGGGGAGAGCTGCTCCCCACCTCTGGCAGTGCAGGCACGTGACACTGGGAGTTCATTAATCTCTAATAGCTGACCTTTAGATCTAATCAGCAGCAGTTTATACATAAGATCTACTTATTCAAAGCTTAAAAATTCCCTTCCTAAGTGCCTGCTTTGAGATGGAAAGGGAACTGTTTGAAACCTAAAGAGACTATCCTCAGGGAACTGCAAGTCCTGCCTGCCCCCACTGAGGGAACAGAGAGGTAATGACCAGTTTTGGGGTTCCAGCCAAAGAGGGTAAGACTCCTTCGCCTTTTCACGTGCCGGGATAAAAGAAATTAATAAAAAACCCAAAAATCAGCATTACTTCAGTTAAGAAGATAATGTTACTGCTTGGGTAAATTAAAAAAACACAGTTGTTGTTTAAGCAAACCCAGCTTCACAGGTAAACACAATTCAGTCCTAAATATTCTAAAAGTCAGTAAACTGCAAACTTGAAACTGGTCAGAAAGCAGGGGGACACCTCTGAAGTGTTTGCCTGTAACAGCTCTAGCAAAGTGCAGGCCCGTGCCCTGGGGAAGGCTCAGGGAAGCCAGGCACTGGCTCTGTCCCATCTCACTCACACCACTCACACTGCTGGAACTCAAGAGTCCCCTTACCTTCTCTCCCCTGGTCTTCGAGTCTTCCTTCTCCTTCTTTCTTGCCGCTGTGATAAACTCATTAAACAAGGCTTCTCGATCTTTCATCTTTTCAATTGCCTTGAACCTCGAGTCTTTAGCATGCTTGGCTGCAAATTCACTAAAAGTAGTTCTGCAACAAAATGGCAAGTGAACTCATTTGGCAGAGCTGTCTGAGCTGGGAGACAGGTTCAGCAGGGAGGTATTTCCTCTGCTGCAATACATGCCAGAGCACAACTGACAAACACCCAAAAGGCAAATCCCATGGTCTCACTACAGAGTTGCTCGACCAATGAACTCTATAAAAGGAGTCAGCATTCACACAAGAGGTGTTTGTCAGACACTTACAAGGGTGGGTTGGTTTGTTCAGATACAGCCACCTGCAGAAGAGGCAGGTGTAGAGAGAGACTACAGTGCAACCAAGGAGAAGAAATGAAAAAAAATCTCAGTTGTCTACAAAACTCTTCTTTTCTTTTCTGTGGGTTAGCAGTTCAGCCACCAGTCTGTCCAGGTATTTCACAGCTGTGAAACTGAAAATCTCAGGTGCATCCATTTGCAGCCAAACCATGCTAAGAGGTCACCAAGAAAGCCAGCCTTTGATAGTGTCCCCACAGAACACTGGCTGTGCCAGCTCTGCCCCCTGCAGTGCTCACGGCAGAGCCTGAGCTCAAACCACACAGGGTGAAACCCCTTCAAACACCATGGGCAGAGGCAGCAACGCTGGGCTTTCAACCCCTCACCCACAGCGTTTCCCTGAGCCTTCTCTCACCTCCAGGGCCAGATTCCAACCTGTGCAGTAGGTACATTACTGCCACTTACCTCGGAAAAAAATCACTACTGTGCTTTTTCCAAGCTCTGATGCAAATCTGGCCCCAAGAATACGTGAGACACTTATAATCATACGAATGTTTTCATCACAGCATGGAAATAATTAGACTTGGAAAATCCAGCCTACTGTTGCTGTAGGGTAAATTGAAACAAGAAGAGAATTTGGTAGCTTATTCAAAAGGATTAGAAAGTGAATGTACAGCTAGACTGAAGAACAAGAGCTGCTCAAGTGAAGTGGAACACAAACTCTTGAGCATGTTGGACTGAGATAGATGATAAAAAACCAGTCTGGCACTCACAGAAGTACAGCAATATCTTTAGACAAACACTGAAACCAGAAGACAAAGGATAAGATTAAACAAGACAGTATTTCAGCTGCCATTCTCTTTCCCACCCCAGCCCCTGATCAGGTAAAGAATCAGTCCCAACACAACATACTGAAGATATGCTGAAAGCTGAGGATATAAAGCTAACATAACTGTTTCTTAAGGCATTTCCATGCCTCCAGTCTTCCAGCCTACTACTGAGTTATTAGTCAGCTCTGAAGCAATTCAGAAGTTACCACAGCACTGTCACCAAACTTCCAAATTGAGTCACTGCAAAAAATTGAGCTGAAGTGAAACAAAGGAGCTGTTATTTCACTGGGAAAGAATTAATGCCAGATGACCCAAGAGATGCTGAAGGAGGAAGCTTTGGAGCTTATCTGGTGACATAAGCATGTCTCTCATGAGCTCTTGTCAGAAGCTGTGAAACAAATAACACCAGCAGTGAAATCTTGAACATTCACTGTCATCCCCTCGCTCTTACTGCTGCCAGTGGTCTGAATGTGAGGGGGGTGTAATCAGTGCTGTATTAAAGCAACCAGAACATTTTATCACATCATCATTGACATAGTCTGAAATAAGAAAAACATCCCTTCAGCCCCCTCCAAACCCAAGAAACCTCCCTAGTACTTCTCAAGGACTTACTAGGAAGAAACAGGATTATTAAAGAAACTTGTGGTGGATCTGAATCCAGGTAGCATGCTGAGGATTTCTTCAACTTGAAACATGTAAACCACAGGTTATATGATTTAATGGATTAGGTGAATACAAGCACACAAGGGAAGATTTCAACAATATCTCATGACTTTTCTCCTTTGTCCATTTTGAACAAGGTTAATCAACCCAATAGCATCCAACACGCTGCATCTCAGCAGAGCTTACGCACATAGAACCACAAAGAAACTCCTACCTCGGATTAATCTTTGCTTCTTCCATCATTTTCTTGAAATCCTCCTTGGCCTGCATTATTTTATTTTTCTTCTCCTTGCGCTCTTCCTCTGCTCGGGTTTTCACATACTGATCAAAGACCTACAGAAACACCAGTCACCCACAGCAAACACACAGGTGACACACAGAAGCTCTAGGGGTAAGGAGGAAAAATCCCACTTTTCCTTCTCTCTTGTTTCCTTTCCTCTCACCACAGAATCAACACAGAGGAGGCAGAAATCTCAGAGACACTCTGTATTTCAATATGGAAATGATCCAAGCTGCTGCACGCAGGGTGCTGTACCTAACACACCACCTGAGACCTGGGAAGAAGTTCCTTACACTTTCCAGTAAACATTTTCCTGGGTCTCATGTTTCAGACACTTCCCATGTTCCTGAAGCTTTCAGTTTCCCTACATTCACTCAAAGAAAAGCTGCTGAAGTGAGAACTTGCTTAACAATAAAAATGCACTTGAGGTTTCCCCCAAAACACTTTTTTAAAAGAAAATAGCTAGATTACATATTATGCCAATACTTTGACAAAATACTGATGGCTTTCACTATTTCATTCAGGTTTCAGCAGTGCTCTGCAGACATACAACTTCCACTGTGTTAAAATATGAGACCTTCCAACCACAGGAAATAAAGCAGCTATAAACATCTTCCCTTGCTGGTTTCTTCCACTTCCAGGCAAACCATAATCATGACAAAAATCCCTTGCAGCACTAATTAGTCTGAAAGGTTTGCAGGAACAAACACTGAGGATTCAGATAAACCAGTAGTAGCTGTGTCTGCATGGGAAGTGAATTGAACTTTTTTACCTGTTTCCTTTCTTTTGGGTTGAGCAGCAAGTAACGAGGATCAAACACGATCTTGTGCAGCTCTTTCTCCCATGTTGAAAAGGCAGAGACCTTTAATTAAATGAAGACAAACACACAAATTATACAGGAGTTGTATAGTTTTCCTTGAAAACACTAATATGTGATGGAAAGAGGGAACCAAACTCATCCTGGAGTTTTCACCACTAATGGATGATGGAAGCTGTCATAGAAAGTTTCAACATCAATTTCCTCTGAAAACTTCTAAAGGATAATATACACTTATTTACTACTGCTGTGTGACATTAAAAATAAAATGCACATCAAAAGAAAGCCTTGAGAAGCTGTGTTCCATAGGCAGTTGGAAGCACTTCCATTTTTTAGTTACTATCCAAATTTATATTCAGTTAGTCCAATTTATCAAAATTGATTGGCAACAGAAGACTTCAGATTTAGTTAACTAAAAGCAAAAAGTCTCCCATTTAAGGATAAGACTGTACAGACTAGAGTGGAAGTTGCTGCTTTTCTCAGTAGAAACATTTCCAAAAATATTAAGGACGTGTCCAGTTCGTGTGTCCTAATCATCTTCAATGGCAATTTCCACTTAGTAATTACTTAATTTGGGGAAAAAATGGTGGGGGGGAAATTATCTGACTTGACCCTGTCATTTCAGTTACACAGAAATCAAAGTTTTGCTGTCATTGTAAGTTTCTTTGAAACCTGGAGTCTTGTACCAAGACCATTCCTGGATCAGAGGAAGGATGAGATTGTTTCCGTACACAAAGTGTCGCACGTTTGGAATTTGCCAAGACCTGAGAGCTCTGCCCAAACTTCCCTCTCTCCCTTCTCACACACACAGAGTTCTGCTCTGAACCTCCCTCTCTCCCTCCTCACACACACAGAGGTTTCTGACCCCTCTTTCCAGCAGCATGTCCTTGAACTGCTTCATCCGAGCCTCCAGCGGGACGATGGCTCTCTCCCGAGCAGCTTTAATCTCAGCCTCCATAGCGGCCTCCTTCTCAGAATCAATGTCTTTGAGATCATCTTTCCTAAAAAAAAAACCAAACAAAGTCTAAGTAGTGAAGTAAAATGCCAGCCCTGGAGGTCAGAACCTGAACCACACCAGGACAGGGTAGATATCACTCATCATACCAGAAGAACGGGCTTACAATCCATGAAAGCCATTCTGAGGGGGACAGGAATGCTTTCACACCCAGAGCTCAGGAGCCAAGGTATTCCAAGTAACTTCAGTGCCAACAGATGACTTCAAAGCAGTCAGCAGAGTCTGGCTGTATTCAGAGGTCTTACCAGACATGCAGTAAATTTTACATCAACAGCACTGACTTCCTAACCTTCTCTTCTGGGCCATTAGGCACTAAGGAAGCTTTGTGAAGGTTGGGAACACCTCACAATCATGACATCAAGAATGCTGAGACACAGGTGAGACCTCACCCATCAAAAAGCTTCTGGAGAAGTGTGCTGATTTAGGTTCATTAAGAGCAAATGCACTTCATCCAAAACAAACCCCCAGCCCTTACTGTTAACAGCTCCATGATCCTCCCTAAGATGACACAACCACAAACAACATGGTAAAATCACTTTTGAAACAGGATATGTATCTCATATATCACTTCCAAAAGGCAAAGCAGACCAAAAGACATAAGCCAAA
The DNA here is from genome assembly GCA_013400495.1 of Nicator chloris. Taxonomy (NCBI): domain Eukaryota; kingdom Metazoa; phylum Chordata; class Aves; order Passeriformes; family Pycnonotidae; genus Nicator; species Nicator chloris. The sequence goes on from WAAE01010455.1 coordinate 314,295, forward strand.
CTTGTAAACATTTGTAACTGAGTGAAAATAGAAGAACCACTATGAAAATCTAGGTGGTAGGATACTTTGACAATGAAGTCTTGTGCCCAAAAAAACAACAGAAGCAAGCTATTTAAGACACATCACACTCAAAATATTCTTTGGATTCACCAACTTACACCATTTATTTCCATTTCAAATGACTTCCAAAACATATGCTACTTCCTCTCTGCACGGGTTTCAGCTATGTCAGGAAAATATCAAACACCTGAGCTGCTGAGCAGCAGAAAGCTGATGACTCTTTTCAGCAACCCTCTCTGTTCCCATTCTACTCTGCTGGACACAGCACACATGGCTCAAGTAACAAACCTCAGTTACTTTACCTACACAGATCATTTGGTACTGAAAAAGCAAAAACTTACTTGCGCTTTTTTATTTTAATGGGCTCATCTTCGTTTGCTTCCTCTGCAGCTTCATGCTCTTCTCTAACTGTAACAGATTTCAGTAAGACTTTAGATTTTATATTGATGAAATTTTTTAAACTTATCAGTGAAACCTCACGTACAAACCAAGGACAACATGTGCAGCAATTGTGTTCTGACAAAGGGAGAAGACACGTGGTTCTCAGTCACTTTGAGAGTAACACTCTGGGAATTTGGGGACAGGACTGGTGGACCTCAGCCAACTTGAAATTTAAAATGACAAACACTGAGCTCTTATTTTTAGGGGAAAACAACTCGGGCTAAACAGACTAATGAAACACATTTGGATCTACCTGATTACCTCCACTTTGCTCTCCTGCAACTACAAAGCCAACATGTCATCCCAGGACCATTTCGTAGAACTCAGGCCAGGGAGAAATCTCATCTCAGTAGCCTTTTGAACGTTCTCTCTCTTGGCAGCTATTTCCAAACTCTATTCCAACTGGTGATCTCAAAGTTAACTCCTCTTCTGTGAGAGCTCCTTTGTACATTATGATTAATCTTTTCTGGTCTCTTTCGTATAAATTAAACATAATCTCTTTTTTTTAGCCCGTAGGAACTGTGGGGTTTTTCAACCTGTTGGCACTTAGCAAAACAATTAACCTTGTGAGCAGCTACTTTCTTCAGTGGGCTATCTTCTTCCCAAAGGACTCTGCAATCTGCATTCCACATCGACACACCTTTTCAGTACGTTCTCACATTTTTGTCACTTATTTGAATGTTACAAGCTTTGGAAAGCAAAGTGCTAAGTTATATTTATGCTTCCTAAGAAGGCAGTAAGATTGCTCTTACGAAGTTTTTTTCCTTCTTCCATTCCCTTTTTGTGAGGAGGCTCTTGAATGATTTTGTCCACGTCGGCTCTCCCGATGAGGTCGTCGGGGCGGTCCCACATGGACAGCCGCGTGGTGGGGTTGTAGAAGAACACCCGCTCGTCGCCCGTCCACACCACACACCTGCAGAGGGATGGCAGGCCCGGGTTACCTTCCCTCACTGTTACACCTTCACACACTGGGGCACCAGGGGCACAGGCAGACCCAGGTTCCACTGACTGCAGGATGGCCATACACCTGCTGCCCAGCTGTGAGCCTGCATCGCTGCTTTCTCTGCTGCCAGATTTGAAAATACAGGAGTTGAAATTCGAAATTGAAATTTTAGAAATGCAGCACACTAAGAACAGGCTCTCCACACACTGTCACTTGTTCTAACTCCCCAGCAAGGGCCGTGTCAGCCCCAGGGCAGCAGTTACCTACCACGGGGTGCCTGGAATAGGGGTGGTGGCCACCGGCTTGGCCTTCTGAGCTGCCTTCTCTTCCTCTGTCATTTCTTCCTCTTTTGGCTCCTCGAGGAAAAAACAAGTTTGAGGATCAGGCAGTGACAGCTGGCTAATTATTTTTTACACAGTAACCAACTTGTTTTACTGAAACCATGCTGACAAGCAGCTTACAATGACATTTCATCTATGTCTAGAACAGAAGCACTGGAATTGCAACAGCAGCTGCTACTCCAAAATCTCAATTCCAAAACCTCTAAGAATTTAATTAACTTTGGACTTTGGCAAAACCTTACTTAAATACCTTCCTAGATCTGCATGAATCCTGGAATTCCAGGAGGGCCTGGACACAGGTGTAAGGGTGTATTTTCTGACAAAGGAATTCTCATTTATTCTTAAAATTAGCTTATTTGATAATGAGACACACAGTATCAAACAGTGAAAACCTGAAATAACCTCTGTAGCAGAAATCAGCAAACCGGTAACTACGTCAGAAATAAACAGGGTGGAGTGGCAGCAAAATCCAACAACTGAATTCCGTGGTTTTGCCTATTAAACTACATTGAAGTTCACAGAAACCAGGATAAAAGCTTTATTTTTTTTTCAAACACCCCTTACCATCCTCAAAAACTGTTCAGCATAGCAAAATGCTTCCAAAAGGAAAAGTTACTTTTGTTTCCTGAAAACACTACAGCCCTTTCTAGGACATCTGATCCTAACAGCCTAAACTTAGCACTTACAGCACAGGGGGAACGTCTGAGCTTTGTGTCAAACTGTTCAAAATAATGAAGCAAAGAAATAGAGAAAGAACTATTAAATATTTCAAACATTAAGGACAAGTTGCATTTTCTGAGTGCCATAAAATCAGTGAGAGAACACCACATCTGTGTAATAAGCTAACCTCTGTCCCCTGCTCCTACTAGCTTCTTAACTGACATATTATGTATGTTTCTTTTGAATGTTCTTTTTTCCTTATGTAAAAAAAATCAACAAAAGAAAGATCTGAGTAGAAAGAGGGATGCTTTCAAATCCTCTCAGGAATTTAAGAACTTGAATTAGTAACCATGCCTCCTGCCAACCTGCCTGAACTAAGATGCAGCCACAGCTGAGGGATATGAGACTTCAGACTGGCTTTTGGGTTCAAGGTTTTTTACCTCCTTTATCAGTTCTTTTATAGGTTCTTCTTTAGACTCTTCTTCCTCTGTCTCCATTGGTAAAGGCTCCTCTGAGGGTTCTTTAATTGGCTCTTTGACCTTCTCTTCCATTTTTTCTAAATAAAGGTAACAGTCTTCTTGAGTATGATTAAGAAACCACTATAGAACCACAACAAATTTCTTTTTATTGGTATAATTTTCCAAATACAACACCAACCCAAAGCTTCTTTTCAATATATTCCCATCACTTTCTGTCTCTCCTGCACTTTACGGCATCTGCTTATAAAGTCGTGGTTATCTCCTGTGCCAAGAGGAGATACGTGGTACTGGAAAAGGAAATTTTGTGAGGCAGCTGTCACACTAAAAGGCTGACTGAAGGGTACTAACAGAAATGCTCAACCAATAATAATTCTCGACCAACAGTGCAACACTGAAGACCACTTTCACATTTTAAATGCTGCGGACAAAAGGAAATAAAAACCAGAGACAACGCAGAACCACCTGGGGATTTCTCGGAACTCATTTACAAAAGGTATAAAACATATAATCTTCTCTCAGCAAAATTGATATCTCTTGTCTTAGATCCTTTCATCTCAATAAAACGACTTATTATTTAATCTGATTTATTGGGAAGATGGGCATTAATTGAACCAACAGTGTAAGTGTCTTGCATTTGTCTAAAAAAAGAATTCTTGTAACTAAAAATTCAGGAGACAATAAAAGGCACAACTGTTTGGATCTGCTTCCTTAAAAAACTTTATGAACTGAGTAAGAGGCACAGGACTTTTGCCCCTTCCTCCTTATTTATGATACAAGAGCAATTTCCCTCCCATACAATGCCACCCATGGATCTAATGTGCATTTACACAAACACAACGTAGGGATGTGGACAGGGGGAGGTGACATTCTTTTACCTCATACTCCAAATGCATTTATATATCTAGTTTTTCAAGATCTGAAATTCAGCACAAGGATCTCCATCTTTTCCTGGTCTACAGCCCTTAGTATGACTGACTTTTCCCCTCAATTCCCCTCATTTTGTCTGCAAATGGAACCTTCTCCAAGACGTGTGCAGGGGAGGTACTCACTTTCTACTGGCACTGGAACATGCATTTGCCCTAGGCACAGGATTTGGGAGGAACTCTAGAACCAAACACTCTTATAGTACAGTGGGAAACACGCTGCAGGCTGAAGACCAACTCATGTGGATCCTTACAATCAGAACTTCAAAATATTCTTAAGGGAGATCAGGGATTAGAAATACTCCCACTCACTGTTTGAAACACAACCACTCATGGTCTGAGCCACGTTCTCAGTACAAAGCTGTAGTAAAAAAGAAGCCCCAAAGTACCTTTCTCCTTCAGTTCCTGGGGTTTTTCCCACGTGGACTCCAGAGTCCTGTTGTTGTAGTAGTAGGTCTTTCCATCTGCTGTTTTGTACTCTGTCCACTCGGAGACGGCGGCTCCGGCCAGCGTGGCCGGCGAGGCGGCGATGGCCACCTGCGGGTGGATCATGGGCACCATGGGGGGGGCCATGCCCGGCAGCACTCCTGCCAAAGGGAAAACAGCAACAAGGGAACAGGACAGTAAGTGACCGTGCAGGGCCTAAGGACCAGCACCCAGCACGTTACTGACTCCACTCGTAAATATTCAACCCATAGAAATAAACAGAAGGATTGTTGTCAAAGTTAAATTGAAAGCAAGGCATTGTTACCAAATTTCCCTCCTGTGTTCTGCAATCAGTAATGCCCATTCCCAGGCAAATTGCATTTTAATTAATTTGTGTAATTCTGCAAAGCACAAAGCTTGTTAGCTTTTAGACATTTATTCTACTATTTTAAAATTCGGTTCTCTATTTATTAGAAAAGTCTTTATCAGATGCCTGCAGCAAATAATTGGGGTTTAGTCCACTCCACTGCCTAATTATGCTGTCATTGCAAGAGATATTCCTACTGCTCTTAAAAAGGCAAGAGTGGATTGAATTTGAGCCATAGAACATAGAACAGAACTCTGATAAATCTTAAATACTGGCATTAATTCAGCGCCTTGGATAAAACCTGATGAGAATGAAACAGTATCAGATTGTTGGGTTTGTTTAGTACTGCAAACTGACTGAAAAAAAAACCCAACATTTTATTGAAATCCTAAAGCAATATGGCAAGTAAATATCCAAAGATAAAAAAGCCAGAATGCTACAGTATCCTACTATCTCTCCACTCATCCCAGCAAACTGAGTATCATGAACAGATTTGGAATGAAAAGTTCTAGAACAACCAATTGGATAGGACTGGAACTTCAAGATCATAAATTTGAGCCTTTAACTTTGAAAAAGTCTCATTTTAAATAACTGAAATCACACATTACACATTGCCATAACGTGTTCTCAAAGAGTGACTATTCATAAACCCACAATTGAAATATGAAAGTTCACACTCAGACACACAGACACGCACACAACATGCGAGCACAGCCAGCCACTGCACATGTGGAGCAGGAAAACAAAAATCCACACAAGAAACTAGGAACTAAGTATGGGCATGAGAGTCACAGTCATTACAGAACTCAATGGTTACAGAAAACTGTACGGGAGTTTGGGTACAGAATAAGCTGACACTAACAGTTCTTTGGGGACGTTATCTCCTGACCAAATACGGTATGTCATTTATACTGGTTTTGAAAATAAAGTATATGTAATCATTCAAGTGGGGAAGCAAATAAAGAAATAAAAGAAACAACCACATTCACTACCATGCCAACTTACAGACAAAACGAACTAGGATGGGTTTGGAAATTACCGGTCTTGGTGGTAGCGACTGTCTTTACATACGGGCAGCTGACTATTTGCATCATTGCTACACCTGCAAAACGGATAGGAAGCATGTTGGAAAGCTGCCATGGATGTCAGCTACCACGGGCTGCTACGGACTCCCTGCCACAATTTGGGATGCCATTTGCAGCTGGCAGAGAAGAAGCCTTCCAGCAAGAAAATGTGAATTACTTTTGCTCCAACATATGCCAGATCAAATATAAAACTAATTTTAAGCTGCAGCAACAGTCTCTGCCTATGTTAAACCAGCTGCTTAGCAAGTTATTGGGATGTCATTAAAAAGAAAAAACAGTGAAAAAACTTCTTCTTTCAGTGAAGACTCAGGGGTTTAAGTTCATCCAAGGGGGAATGCAGCTCCCCTTGTAGGGCAGCACCACAGGAAAATATCCCACTAATGGGGCTGCTTCCACAGGCAGCCTCTGCTGGGACAGACCTGTGGGGAGCAGCACAATGAAACTCACGGGCTTTGAGGTTCCCAGGCTGCTGCTGCAGTTAGAGAGCAGAGCAAGGGTAGAAAGACAGGTCTGAACTAGTCAGAGCAGCAAAGCAAGGCAGTGTGGACAGCCAAGTGCAACCCAGAGGGAAAGCTGAGGGTAAGAGGGTCATTACAGCAAGGCTGGATGTGAAAGAAGGGGGGTAAAAGAAATCAAAGCAATGAAGCTGCAGACAGAGGTACACAAAGCTGCACTGGGTCAGGGCATTTTCTTTATTTTTCATTATCAAGAACAGCATGAGCTGAAAATGCTTTAAAAGCCAAAACTGGCCCTGGAAGGGGTGGCACCATGCACTGGTCTGCTCTCCAGCTACTGAGAAATGATACAAAAAGGCACAAAAAGGCAAGCAGCTCATCTTCTTTGATCAGATCAAAATCAGTGGGAAATCAGACAAAGCTGAGGGGAATGCATTTCTAAAACCTCCATTCTGGGTGTAGAAGGCAACTATAGAAGTGCTCTCTGGCTGGTCCAGTCTGGATACCCAGAAACTGAAACATTCCCTTCAAAAGATCAAATTCATCATGTGAGGTGGGAAATGCTCCAGTGGAAGGTGAAATTAAACCCCTGTTTAAAACCAAAGTAGTTTCTGGATTTGGTCATTAGAGATCTAGTATGCAAAGCATACATAAATACTGCCAATTTATTTGAAAATAAATTTGTGAAAAGACAGAATTGTAATGTTTTCTAAAAATAATTTCAATGAGAGAATTGCAACGTGTTTTATTTTTAAAAGTATTGAATTGAGACATAAAAACATTGACTCAAACAGCACTGATTGAAGTGTTTGTCTGAACTGGAAGGGTGGTCATGTTATGTACTTGACCATGGATCTGAAAATTCGTTTTGTTAAGGAAGTTACAGCATGTCTCCAATGTGAGTCAGTAGAAGTAACACTATCTGGGGATTGCTGGAGTTAGGGATGCTGCAGCACAGATTAGACTGAGCAAACACCCAAGCTGTTTCTGCTGCCAAGGTCATTCCCAAACACAAAACTGGCTTAAAACATAGGAATTGAGAGAAAGCAGACTTACTTTTTAAGATCTGAGATTATGAACTAGCACTAACAAACTCTTAATTACTCCTTCTTACTACAGTTTAACACAGAGATTAACTTTGCAATCACTTGACAGTGGTACTGTTCAGCTCTGTCCCTGTGCTATCATACCTGGTGCTGAAAGCCCCAAACACCCACAGACTAACCTTTGTAAGACCTTCTGACTTCACCTGATACTGTCTTGAAGTAATTTGACTTCTCTTCTGTTTCTTGTCATTGTAAAATACTTTACAGTTTTCCTTTCCTTTTACAGTGTTTAGAAACCATTACAACCAACCATAGCCAGAATTAGCTGAAGGAAGCTGACAGATTTCATTCTGTAACTAAGCAAACTGACAAATCAGACCCACTAGTGGAAGCAGCACTCTGCTGCCACGTGTCCTTCCTACATGCTATGGGTTCCACCTGCAGCCCAGCTCACAGGGAGAACTGGTCAGAGCCAACACTTCTTACCAAAGAAGTTCTGAAAACAGTCATTTTCAAAAATGAGTTTCAGGAGATTGATGTTCCTACTCTGTCTTTGCTCCTGTACTGCATTACTGCCACAACTTTTTGACTGAGAGCTCACAATAAAGCCCAACCTGGGCAAACACCCAGAATCTCCATTTCCCCTGGCACCCTGCTCCACTGTTCTGACCATCCCATTTTACCCAACAGGTCACACTTGTGTAGATTGTATCCCTCACGGTGTGTAAGGATCCTTCATTCCATGCTGGTCCCTTGGTGGCAAGGTAAGAAATGGCAGTTGAGAGCATTCAGCTAAAGTTAACCTTTAAGGCTTAACTTTTTATTATTCTTTCAAATCTCACCAATAAACAGACTTTTCTCCTCCCCTTTATTCATCTGTTGTTCAGCCTGGAGTATCACGTTCAGAATAGTATCTGTTTCCTGGTTTAAACCAACAAGTTTACACTAAGTACTACACTACAGTGATTTCCTTTTCAGGCCAATACATATTAAAGCAGCTTTGCCCAGTTATTTTAGAAGACTATTCTAAAAGCAGAGGCAGCTAAAAGTGGGTGCTCTCTTCTAGTCCACACTTCAACTGCTTTCAGGCTTGTTTCTCTCATCAAAGGAGTGTTTTGAAGGGTTACTTTTCATCCATCCAATTTAGTGGGGGCGTGAAGGCCTCGCTCCACATCCACTGGGTGGCTGCATTAGGAGGAGAACAGGGAAGTCACCTCATCCAGCTTGTACTAAGAGTCAGAAACACAAAGATGCTGCTCAGAGCTGCTTCTTTGTCTTTTTAGATCTGAAACTAACGTGGATCCAATACAACTGCAGTCTCCAACCTCCCCTGCAACAGAAAATCATCAGTTCCTGGTATATGTTTAGTGCCACTGTGCAGAGTAACACATCAATTTTGTATCAGAACAGGAACTCAAAGGTATCCATGCAAAAGAAACGTGGTGTGTAAGTGCCAAGCCTCATTAGTGATCTCCTGGGAGGCCCTCAGCAACAACGACAGTGATTCCAACATTCTGCCAGCCTAAAATTCCTTCCCTAGGTATCTAAATATTTCATAAAAATTAAAGAAACTATGATATATCCAGAAGAAGCATGCTGCCATCTAAGATTCCTTCTCCATCTTCTTTAAACCTAAAGCCTGTGAATAACAACACTGTGGCATCCTAAATGCCTCATTTTGGTCCTCAGGTCACACCTCAACACTCAGCATCCTACCCAATGGCTGCAGCCTATGAGAACTGGGAACACCTGATCTCACTGGGGTCATGATCTCCATGGTAATTCTTCCTGCTCATCCATGTCCTAGTGAATATTCTTGCACAAGACTTAAGGTCTAAATCAAGTAAGTAGAAAAAAATTAAAGCAATATTGCAATTAGTAAAATATAGTGCTCAATATTCTCAATTAAACAGTACATGTTTAAATGCAGCTGTTTTCTGCCAAGTATAGCAAATAACTAGAAGTCCAAAAAATATATGCTCTTTGTTAATTAAAAAGTCTGTCTGCTAACCCTGAATTCTTTCAGAGATACTCTGAGGAGAGGATCCAGGCAAGTTCTGTACACAGTGGACACATGAGTGCAAACAACTGACAACATGGACATGTAGCAGACAAGACAATTACAGTTTGCCAATTTACCTGGAAGTGGAATAGGCATGCCAGGAAGGGGGACACGAAATGGAGGTACCATTACTGGTGGAAAAGCAGGAATTGCTGCAGTTGGTTGAGGTACTGCATGAGGAACTGCAGGAGGCAATGTCTGTGGGACTGGCTGGGGTACAGTCTGCACAGGTGTAGCAGAAGGAGCAGAGGTTGAAACACTGACTGATGGTGTGGCAACTGAAACACCCGAACTCGGGGTCTGGTCTTGTGTGGTAGGTGCTGATAAAAGAACACAAAGAACACCTTGTATCTTAGACACTGCAATAGACTGCTCAAACATACTGGCGCTCTGTTTCCCGGTGCGTAGCAGCTGTGCTCAGGCATTACCAGCAGGAAGATGCTCCTGGACAAAAAATACTTGGCCTTCTCTGGAACATTAAATATTCACAAAGAAAGTCAATTTCCAATTTCCATTTGCCCCATTCTTTACACCTAACATGTCTGTACAGCAGTAGCAAGGCTGTATCAAAGGACAAACACAGGCTGAAATGAGGTTCTATTCTGTTCAGAGAAACAGGGAACATTACAGCAAGTTTCCAGTGGCAACAGGCTGTCCTTGTGTTACATGAACACAGGTTCTGCTTTTAACAGCAGCAGCATGTGCATGACAGCAGTCTGCCTTAAACTATGCTGGGCTGCACCCCCAGAACAGGAAAATGTCAACAAAAATGTGTAAATAACAAGGAAAAGGAAAATACTTTTCTTCAAGAGCTGCAAGAACTTTCTTGGTCTTCCGTGCCTCCCAGCAGGAAAACACACAACTGGCATTCAGTTCTATAATCCTTGCAGCATGACTGGTTTCAATTTCAAATTGTTTTAATTGGGAGCAAACAGTCTCACAGCACAGGCCAACAGGAACTTGAGACAAGTCTGCTTAAACTTGTGAACTCACTCTGTAAGATTTGGTGCAGAGGAGAAGGGAAAAAGAAAAAAACTAAAGAAACCACACCAATTTACAGCCATATTCTAATGGGCACACCGTGCATTTTCTATTAGTACCAGAAACATTCCAAACAACATACCAGTATTAACACATTTAAATAAAGGTTTTTGAGCTTTCAATAAGCGTTTCAGAAAGGGTGAAAGTTCTTGGCAGTGCCTAACATTTAGGGAAACAGAGCAGACAGTCAGTATGTGATTTGTAAGACCTAAGTCAAATCAGTACAAGGCAAGAATGAAGCTCAGCCAGAAGTCCCAGGGTTTTTTTACAGGCCAAGTCTAAGAGTAATAAAAGTATTTTAAATTATAAAATTTTATCACCTAGGCACAGACACCAACAGTAACAGTTCTTGAAAGCAAAGACAAAGTTTAGCAGATAGAACAGGTAGAAGTGGAACAGATTGTCAGCATTCAGCATCAGGAAATTCAACTTCAGAGAAGGTGCATAAAGTGCTGCTCCCAAAGCTGACCAGCTCTCTCCAGGCTGACACTGGGTCAGGAGCTAACATTGACCTCCCACCTGACTTGTTACTCAGCACAACATTTAGAGCAGACCATAGCTCAACACAGGGAATTAACACCATACTGAGTTACCCCAAATTAAACAAAAGCCCTAAAATGCTCTGAGCAATAACAGTTCTTTGCTGCTTTAATGACATGTCCTGCCTCTGTCCTTAATGAAAGCAGAATTGGACAGTTACCTAAATTTGACTCCCTTTCACACACACATTCTGAAGTTCAGGTTAAATGGTGAGTTAAGCTTGCCTTGTCTCATCTGTTACAGGAAAAAGATGAATTCCAGAGAATGCAACTCTACCGCACAGCAGGAGTTGTACCAGTTCTCCTGCTGCACACTCTCTGGCCTGGCTCAGAGCAGCTCCAATGCCCAATGTCCCAGTGCCAAATTCCTGCTCAGCACCAGCGCCGTCTGTCTGTGGCCCAGCATGCAAGACAGGATCCCCTCTGAGCTGCTCCTTCCCCTGCACACCTGGCTTTGGGCACGGGGACTGACCTCACTCACCGTCTGCTGTGGATACACCCCCAGCAAACAGACCCACAGCACTGAACACACCTCTGTCCACATGCACTGAGGCACCTGGGCAGCACACATGTGCCAAAGCACACTGCAAACCACGCTGCTGTGTGCACAGCCAAGCATTTATGTGCATGCTGCATAAATTCAGTCCCCCTTCCTTAGCTGGAAAACCCCTACAAGCAAAGGCTCAGTCCATGGAAGCAGCAGTAATCTCCAGACTGTCATTCAAAGGTCGTAAATAAACAAAAATGGCTCCAAGGACTTTCTTTTTCCTCTCTGTGGAACTCTAGAAAATAGGAACTGAGAAGGCTTAGGCAGAAGAATAATGCTAATAAAAGTAATACAACAAAGAAGCTCTATTCTGTAATCAACCAATGCTCACAGACCAGCAGCTCTGAGACCCAACCTACAGAAACAGATATCATGGAGAAAATGAGGAAATTGCTACAGCTAAACTCCTACCTCAGATCAACCTTTCTTGTGAAACATTTTTCAAAACAATTTAGCTCTATCTGTAGTCAAAAGGAAAGAGACTAAGTGAGACTTACATCTCAGAACTAAGCGTAATAGCTCTGAGATGATGTGATAACAGCAGAAGAAAAATATACAAAGACCTGAAGAATTCTTTGAGACTGGGGAGAAAAAAAGTTTGCATGCAAGGTTCTTCTGGACTAAGCACTGTACTTTAAATTCACACTCCATGCTGAAAAAACTTTGTCCTGAATACCCAGGCTTTGCTGCAGCAATTCCCCACGCAGCATCCCCACCAGCTGCTCCCACCACCGCGAGGCCTGAGACAGCCCCAGGTACTCACTGGAGTTGGTCTGGGACACGGAGGTGGCCGTGGTGGTGGTGGAGGTGGTGGAGGACTGTGTGCTGGAGGAGGTGGATGGAGATGCTGCAGATGCAGGGCTGCTGGTGGTGGGGGTGGAGGCCCCCACGGCCTGGGCCTGGGCCGCCAGCATCGGCGTCAGCTCTGACTGCTGGATGACCTTGACGCCGTCCGGCTTGCTCCACGCTGACTCCCGTGTCCGAGCGTTGTAGAAATAGACCTGAGGGGCAGAGCGGCCCCGTCACGCCACGGCTCCCTCACACCCAGCTCCTCCAGGGGATCCCAGCCCAGGGCCTGCCTGCGTGACCAGGGCTCCCAGCAGCACCACCCACGGCACCCATCTCACCTTCCCGTCTGGAGTTTTGTTCTCTACCCAGATCTCCTCAGCTGGGGGCATTGCTGGTGTTCCCGGCGCGGAGACCGGCGGCATTCCTGGAGGGAACATCATACCGGGAGGTGGTGGCATGCTACCCATGGGAGGAGGCATAAATGGTGGTCTCTAAAGGCATATAATAACAATAATGATGATAATGATAACAACAGGATAATTTCAAGCAGTTTTCCTTTCTTAGAGAACCAACAGACACTACAGCAGCAGTAAGGACAGCTGTGCCAGGCTTGGAAGCTTCTCTAACAATCCAATGCTCCCAGCTCAGGGAATGTGCTTCCTGCCAACCCCCCACCCATGGCAGAACAGCTGAAGCCATCGCTTCACTTCTGAGATGCAAACGTCAAAGCATCTGAAAAAGGTGGCATGAACAGAAATGTGGTCAAAGAAAAGTCCAAAAGTCCTCTCCTGAAAAGGAGAAAATACCTCAATGCAAGGAACAGAAAAAATGGAAGAGCTGTTCCCAAATAGCTGCTGCTCAGACATCCCCATCTGTGAACCAAATACCCCAGAAACCCAATGACCCTCCCAGGAAAGAAATGTTAAAAAACTCCCAAATTTCAAGTAAGCATCCAGTTTGTCAGCACAGCTGAGCAGTGGGCTTAATTAAAATCCATTACGCTCTTAAGTTTCCCACTAACTAAAATTCTAACTAGTGGCAATTAAAATAAAAATAAGATGAAATTACATGTTCATTATTGCAAGATAAGAAATCCTGACCTGTCCTGCATACACTTACCTGAAAGCCTGAACACTTGTTTGTAATTCAAAGTACATTCAGTTCTTTCATTTTACTTGTTTACTTGGACTGTTTGAAATTCCCTACATGCAACAAGTACAGTGAACACCTCCCTGTAAAAACAGTTGACAAAATTCACCGAGTTCTTTAGCTAAGTCTGCAAACACCTAAACTGCCCTAATTACACCCATCACTCCAGCTCTAACTGAACGACAGCCTCAGTGCCACGCTCACCCCAAGCCTGTGGAGAGGCTGGGGCTGGGACAGCCCAGGACACCCCATGCCACAGGGAGGGGGTGGCTCAGTGACAGGCTGCACACATGGGCCCTGCACCCACAACTGCAGCTGTAGCCCTGGCAGCTGCCACATCCTTGGCTTCTGACAGGAGCTGCTCTGAGATCCAACTTTCTGCTCTAAGAGTGGTATTTTAAACTGCTCTTGAAATCCACATCCCAAACTAGTAATGATTATTTGCATTAAATACCACTAAAAAGGAAGCCAAGAATGCATGGATGGCATTCTACACAAACAAAAAAAGTCCTCAACTCAACTGCAGCCTGCCTTCCCTCCCTCGTTCCCCAACAGCTCTTGCACCTACTACACCATGAGCTTCCTCTTTCTTGCTCTTACAACCTGTGTGAAGAATCCAGTGAGAAGCCCACTTTCCACCTGCTACAGCTGCTTTCCCCAGTCCAGAAGTAAAATCACATGGGCAGTCAGTGCCAGGTGTGCAGCCAGGGTCCCAGCACGTCCTGAGCCCTGCTCTGAGCACAGCTCCCCCATCCTGACCATGGGCTCTTCACCATCACATCTGCCTTTGCACTGGACACTGGGCAGGAGTGAAGCCCAGCCCTCAGCATGGAGCAGAGCACGGTGCCAGCACAGCCTGAGACACCCAGCCATGGCTGGTGCTGCTGAGGAGCTGCACAGCTCACAGCCTGGGTGACAGCTGGGAGCAGCAGCATACCCTGGATGGAAATCAAACACAGAAATCAGGGACACACCCACAGCCAGGCCTGGGATCCAAAGTAACTCTGGTTGGTTCTTCAAACTGTAATTACAAATAGTGGATTTAATCCATTATTTACAGCACGTGGTGCCATTCAGCTCCTCATCCTGCCCACAGTCCACATGGCACTTACACTGCCCTAATGGGAAGGGACCCCGACAAAGCATTTAAATAACAGTACAAGGCAATTAAAGCAATCCATTTGTCATTCACAAAGGTGCTGTCCCTTGCAAACTGTTCAGGTCTCAGAAAAATAGAGAAAATACCCTAAACCATCCATCAATTCAGCAGCAGAGGAGCTGAGGAGAAGCTGTATTTGCACACCACAGGTATGCAGTGGTGTATAACACCACACCTGAGCCCTGTGTTCTCCTCTTGCCTTGCTGTTTCCTCCACCCATTTCAATGTCCATTCTCATACTATTTTCACACAATCACAGAATCAATTACATTGGAAAAGGCCTCCCAGACCATCAATCCCAACCTGTGCCCAGTCCCCACCTTGTCACCCAGCCCAGAGCACTGAGTGCCACGTCCTGTCGTTCCCTGGACACCTCCAGGGATGGGGACTCCGGCACCACCCTGAGCCTCCTTTTGTCCAGGCTGAACCCCCCTAGATCCCTCAGCTGCTCTCATCAGACTTGTGCTCCAGAGTCTCCACCAGCTTTAGTGCCCTTCTCTGGATACACTCCAGCACCTTCATGTCCTTCCTGAAATTGAGGGGCCCAGAACTAGACACTTTCACGCGTGAAAACAAACGAAAAATCCCTAAATCCCACTTAAACAACCTAGGGGAATTCCTTACCTGTAGGTGTGGAGGCCCCATGGGCGGGGGGATCCCCCCCGGCGGCGGCATCGGGGGCATGCTGGGGTCAAAGGGGGGTCTGCCGAAGGGGGGCCGGGGGGGCGGAGGAGGGCCCCGCATCATCCCGAAGGGCGGGGGCGGCCGCAGGAGGGGCGGGGGGCCCCGCAGCACCGCGCTGGGGGGGGGCGCGGGGCCGCGGAACCGCAGCGCCTGCTGCTGAGCCATCCTGGGGAGAGAGGGACACAGGCAATGGGTCACTGCCATTTGCTGCTGTGATGTAGGAAAATCGCTTGTGACAAGGAACCGGGAAAAACCCAACAAACACCAACAGGGTGTGCAAGACATATCACGTTTGAGTGGGTAAATTCAAGTGTGCAACTATTTCAAGATGTTTTTCTACTTCACAATGCAAGGTTATTAGTCCTCAGTGGTGAATTTCTCATGAAAATGGATAACCAGAGCTGGGATGGGGTTTGCAGCCACTGGGAAGCACATCCTTCCTTATCTGCCAAAGCTCCCTGAGCACGACCTGGTGCTCTGACTCCTGCCTGCAGGGCCGTCCCGAGCCTCTCCAGCCGGTCGTGCCCGCTGGTGTGGGTTCTGCAGCACCAGGGACTGCCAGGCGCTCCTGTGCCCCTCGCAGGTGGGAGCCGCGGCAGGGCCTGGCCCGACGGCCGCTGTCCCCGCACTGAGCCACCCGGCCCTCCGCACGGGGTCTCAGAAAAAACCTTCGCCTTCAGGACCAGCAGAAGCTCCTCTGCGGCCCTGGGGGGACAATTTTACCCATCACCGAGGGCAGTGCGATACAATGGTCGCATGAGATCTCAGACTCGAAAAAATCGAAGGTTATGAGACGGTGAGCGACGACACGGTCTATCTGCACTCCGAGGGGANGCTCCGCCATGGCCGCCACCGTCGCGCGCACCCGCCCCGCCCCGCGTGGGCCCCGCCGCGTCCCATTGGTCGCCACTCCCGCCCGTCAGCGCGCGCAGAGCCGAGCCCGCTCCGCCATTGGCCGCCGCGCCCGCCGGCTTTGAATGGGGGGAGCCGGACGCGCCGCGATTGGCTGCGCGCGGGAGGCGCGCGCCGCT